>KK112732.1:0-24834 GCA_000611955.2 Stegodyphus mimosarum | reverse complement strand
TCACAATTAAGTTGTTGAAGTAGCGCAAGAGTGAAGAAAATGATGAAGCTAATAAAAGCTGACATGTAATACCTGGATCTCATTAAAATCAGCTATCCTGGTCGAAATGAGTTTTAGCTACATGTGCAATGGTTTCTCCAGTTTTCCGTATGATGCAGTATCAAATAGCTCTGAATCAGCTCGTTTAGTATAGAATGGAGAAATAGATATTTTTAAAACCTATTCATTTCACAATGAGGGGATAAAAATAATTGACGTATCATCAATAAAAGGTATAAAACTCTATGTGAAAGTCTATCTGAAACAATTAAATTTCGGTAGCCATCTAGTTCGAAAAACCCCATATCGAACAGACTGCCGCGCAACTAAAGCATATTATGCTGATTTTTATATGTAAATAAACATCATTCCGGATAAAATTAAAACAATTATGTTAATTATTTTTATAATTAAATATAATTTATGTAACATTACAACTTATATTAGAATAATATTGAATTAATTTTCTCTCTATCTCCCCATTCTAATTGCTGCCTAAATTCCATTTTGGACTTTCATACGACAATTTGCTTTAAATATTCTTATGCACGTTTATTCAACTTCTTAAGTAAACTCTCTCGATTAAAGTCAAGTTTCAGGCTGCTTTATTTTTATTAGACTAGTATATTTTAAAATGCCCCAGTTCTTCTCAATATCTCTGTTTAAGAGGATACAATTATTCGATTCAGATACGAAACTAGTTTTTAAATTATTCAAATAACTGACTGCATGTTTCGTATAATGCCTGGTAGCTAAGTTCAGTCAAAACAAATGATTATTTGGATGGTATTGTCTGCGGAAAGTAATCAAGCATTTCCGGTGCACTAATTAAGGTTATAAGATATTTTCTCTCGCCTTCTTAGCATGCTTTCGTGGTGTAAGGGCAGCACATTCGGCGCGTATTCGAGAGGTCCAAGGTTCGAGTCCCGGCTAGGGCATTGTTCATTTTCCAATCTCTCTTGCTTCAAAATCTACAGTGGCGCTCGAACTAAAAGGGTAGTTGATGATGATTCTCCATCACCAGAATTTGGCGATTGGGTCCCCCAAACCCCAGTCGCCCTTTAAATGGGGGATATATAAGGTACTTCTCCCGCCTTCTTAGCATGACTTCGTGGTATAATGGACAGCATAATCGGCGCGTATTCGAGAAGTTCGAGGTTTAAGTCCCGGCGTTGCATATTTTTCATGTTTCTTGCTTCGAAAAAACCTAATGCGTCTACAGTGGCTCCCGAACTAAAAGGTGGTGAATGATGATTCTTCTCCACCAGAATTTAGGAACTGGGTCCCTTAATCCCCAGTCGCACTTTAAAAGGGGGAGTATACAAGGTACTTTTTTCCTCCTTCCAGCATGTACTTGTAATTTAACGGTTAACTCACTGGGCACGTATTCGAGAGGTCCAGTGTCGAGTCCCGGCGAGCACACTGCGCATTATTCAAGTCTCCTGCTTCTAAAAATAACCTAATGACTCTACAAAATAAATGGAATCCTTCATAATTCCCAGAAAAACATTGCTCAATATTGGTTTAGAAGAACTGCCGTTTTCGGGTTTGTTGTGTAGTAAATTCACTTAATGATTTAATTTATGACTTAAGAATTAATTTTTATTATTATTCTAAATTTATGCTACACAACGTGTATTTTATTTAATATGCTTTATTTATATTTGCTTTTATTTAGTTTTAATTAGGGTTTTTGGTAGTTAAAATTTATACGTATTTTCCACTCGTTACTCGTAAAGGCTTTGAAACACATAATGGAATTGGGTGCTTTTCTACGTAATAAACTTGATTTAATATTACTTAACTTAAGTTGATCCTTTATTAATTTATATAACTGGATGCAGAAAAATTAGCTTTTTAATTTAAGATCACTTTCACTATTCTAGCTTTAACAGATTTTAAGATACTGTCAATTATTTAACTGAATTTTACACTTTGCTTTGTGATAAGAATAATGGGGGAAGGGATTGAAAAAGTTGCACTTTTTAGCTGCATTCTAAGGCTTGGCTTACGTGTTAGGGGGATTTCAGAAGAGGTTTCCGTTGGGTCGAGTTTAGGTTTGCCACTTGGCGTTGCACGTGTTCCCAAATTTCTTGGCATTCGTTTGGCAAGCTTGGCGATATTTGAATTTGTGTTTAGTTCAATACCTCAGAAAAACGAGAAATTTTACAGGGATGTATGCGGAGTTTGAAGTACTGGATTTTTCACCTTGTTTAGCAGGGCTTGGCGTTTTATTGCCTTCCGCTTTAACAAAAAGTCGTTACAAGTGTTGTTCTCTCTTTTTTGGCCCGACGTTTTCGAAGGTTTGACTTTGCTCTGCTTTCGTGCCTTGAGCACGTTTTTTTGTGCAGTTCGAAGGATGTTCTTCTTATAGAAAAGGGGCTTATGCCTCCATTTTTGCGAAAGCATGAGTTAACCTTTATTTCAGCAATTTACCCGCCTCTTCGAAGATAACTCTTCTTCGTTATGAATTTCAAATTTTCGAGTTCCTTCAAGAACCGACTGTTTTCCATTCAAAGGTAAAAAAATTTATTCTTCGGAAGATGGCTTTCTCGGAACTGTAAAGAACTGTAGCCTCCTAGAGCTCCTCCGACCGTTATTTACCTGTTGCTGCTCCCGCCCAACTATATGAGAATCCTGGTGATGGTCTGGAACTTTATTTATGTTTTTCATCTTGCTTCGACTCCAGTTCCAACTTGCTGTTCGCATATGACGTCTGCGCCGGATTTTCTTCGTCGCGGTGCGGGAACACCAACGTGTATCCATAGTTTTCTCTCCAACTTTGTGGCGTTCCAGCTAAGCGATGGTGTCAGCTTTTTTTTCAACTAAAGGACTGGCGTACTGTAAAGTTATCAGATAAGTCATTCTTCTTACTTCATTAGATACATCTTAAGAAACATTAATTACAAAAATAACAAAGAAAGGGGGGTTTTCGTTTAAAACAAATTAATGAGAAGAAAATTGTAAATTTAGTTTCATAGTAAAATGTGTGTATTTTAAGGATTCCGAGATGTTGATAAATTGAAATTTGTTGTATTTGATGAGCTTACTTCCATGCTGAGTTAAAGTAAACGGTAAAACTGAAATAGAATTTTGCTTCTGTTAATATTCTAAATCTTCCTAAGAAGGTGGTTTTGTGGTACTCCGTTAATTGAAGTCTAAACGTTAGAAGAACTTATTCTATAAGCTAAAATAAGATATCAAAATTTAAGGATTTTATCCTGATTGGTAGCATTCTTTTATTCTCTGTGAAATAAGAGGGAAATTTTAAGTTGTTAGGAATAGTAGTATTCCTTTTATTTTCTCTGCAATAAGATGCAAAGTTTTGTAGAACTCTTGTATTTTCTGTGCAATAATAAGATGAAAAGAGTATAATTGTTAAAAAATATATATTTAGCTTTGTTTAAAAGGTATAAGTTGTTAAAGAGATGAAATGGTTATGTTTGATTAATTGATTACTAGGCAGTTATTTAAATTTGAAGGTGTTTATTTTTTTATGAAATTACTGAATTGTTAAAACAAAATGTTTCGCTGTTAATGTTAGAATTTTCTTAGATTATTTTCACTCTCCGGGGAGATGAATGATTTTTTTCTATTATTTAATTGATATTGATTTTCTCATAATTTGATCTGTTTGACAAATAAACTCTAAGGATTTTACTTAAAAGTTAATACTGATTATTGTGTTTTTCGTTATGTTTAAGTTACATTTTCTAAAATACTTGATCTATCTTAGATTCACTAGCATCAAGGTTCATGGGTTGTTCTGTTAAAATTCACAACGCAATGCTGGTGGGATAGTAGGTTGAGGCAAAATTGTTAAATTTGTTTTGTTGTGTTTTTCTCTAGAGGCACAACTGGTTTAACTGTCATCATTACTTTCCCTTTACTTCCTTAAATTTTCTTAAATCTTGTAATGCGCAGGGATCTTTCTTAAATCTTTTTTTTTCATTATCTTGTAATGCGCAGAAGTAGAGTTAAAGAATATTGAATAATAATACTTTATGCCATCACTGAGATGATATTTTAATGTAACGTATCATCTTCGATTTTCCTTCCATTTCCGGAAGAAGTCACTTTCTTTTAGAACAGAAAAGATCTTTGTTTCTTGAATTCGTTGACGTATCTTTGTATTTTGGAGGCGTTATTTTGGAAAACATTTTAAATCCAAATATTCTAATTCCATGAACATTTTCCTTTAATTTTCGCATTATGAAAATAAATTTTTCAGCTTTTATAAAAACTTCCGTTTAACTATTTTACTGATTTGTATGCACTATTTTCGGATACATTTGTGAAATTTGAATTGGTTCAGCATATTTGTTACCTTCATGCAGTTTTAACACACAGCAAATGATTGCTTTTGATTTTTAAATAATCTTGCAAATTTTAAATGCAGTACTTTTGCTTCTTTGGTTGTTAAAAGTTATAAACGCTTACGCATTTCTTTAGTAATACCACTCATTAAATAATGTACACTCACGTTTGTGAAAATTGCAACACCATGAAGGACTTACGCGAGTGAGCTGAAATTTTCAGGAAATGCAAAGTAGCGCATGATATGCAAATGATTAGAATTGCAAATCCGTAGCGCATGCGTATGCTGAGCAGCGCCCTCTGAACGGCTGATGGATCCGAATAAATAGACGGCTGTAGCGAGGCGTGTATGGTTATCGGTGGTTATCTGCTAGTGGTAAACGTTAACTCAATCTGTACTTATGCCTCGTCGACGAAAGAGAGCGAGATTTGAACAACTTACAGAGTTTGAACGAGGGAGAATCATCGGCCTTCGTGAAGCTGGATTGTCGTATCGTGCAGTAGCCTCTCGTGTGCAGCGTAACAGCAGCACAGTGATGCGCGTTTGGAAGCAGTGGACGGACGAGTGTCGGACAACTCGGAAATCCGGGAGTGGACCCCGAAATGTGACGTCAGCTCGCGATGATAGACACCTGGTCCGCATGGCGCGGACGGACCGTACAGCTTCCTCTAGACAATTGGCAGCACTGTGGTCAATAGCTACAGGTGTTTCATTGTGTGCTTCATCAATTCGTAGACGTCTGCTGCAGTGTGGACTGCGCGCACGGACTCCTTTATACAGGATCCCCCTAACGCACGACCATCGCCGCCTGCGGCTACAATGGGCCAATCAGCATAGAGACTGGCGTGCTGATTGGCAGCATGTCGTGTTTTCTGACGAATCCCGCTTTAATTTGTGGTACCATGATGGCCGCATTCGTGTCAGACGCTATGCCGGTGAACGCCACCTTCCGGAGTGCATTATCGAACGCCACAGTGGACGAACACCCGGAGTTATGGTCTGGGGCGCCATAGCATATCATAGACGATCTCAATTGCTACGAATTGTGGGCAATCTGAACAGCAACCGGTATATCCGTGAAGTTCTACAGCCCGAAGCTGTTCCCTTCCTTCAAAGCTTGCCAGGCGCTGTATTTCAACAGGACAATGCCCGCCCTCATACTGCTCGGATTGTTAAATCCTTCTTTGCAGCGCAGCAGGTACAGCTTCTTCCTTGGCCTGCGTGTTCCCCGGATATGTCGCCAATTGAACATGTGTGGGATGTCATTGGTCGGCGTCTTGCTCGTGATCCTCGTCCTGTTGCGTCTGCAGACGAACTTTGGGTACGCGTACAAACGATATGGAATGCTCTTCCTCAGTCAGACATTCAAACTTTGTTTGACTCCATGCCACGTCGTGTAGCAGCACTTATTGCGGCGCGTGGTGGCCACACAAAATACTGATTCTGATCTCTTGTTCTTGTTTGTTTCCTTTGAACATTTAATCATTTATTTGTACCACTACCACTCCACTGTGTATTAAATTGCATTCAATTATGACGATTCCTTCTTGGTGTTGCAATTTTCACAAACGTGAGTGTATAATTTTACACACTGTCCTAGCATTTAAATGAATGCTATTCTTTCAAAAGAAGTGGATTGCTGTTACGACTTAATTTAAAATATTTATATATATCTTCTCTTTGTCGGCTAAAGCAAATTTAATTACCTCATCCCGCTGGTTTTTTAATGTGGCACGCAGTCCAGCGTTCGCTTTTGCGTCACTGTTTAAACGCGTATACCTTAATAAGTGGATAATAATGCATCGAACGACAGTATATAAAAATAAGGTACAGCCATATAAAAAATTTAAGTCTTGCGGCCCTAATTAAATGAACAGAAGACAGACGTGTTTATTTAACTATTCTGACATTTATTGCCATGTGCAACTAAAAATAAAACCGCAAGGCTGGTAATAATTAGGGAATTTCAATCAAAATTCTAAAAGAAAAATTTATATTCGTTTATTTTAATTATTCATATCTATGTTATTTCTATGGTACCGTTTCTGTGTTATATTTCAAAGTTCTGTTAATATCCCGGCACATTATTTCACGCGTTACTATGATTTTCCTTTCAGTAGTTACATATGACCAGGACTGTTGTATCATCTAAAAACTCATTTTTACTTTTTAAGACATTAATCTTATAATTTAAAAAAGTTTCGTGTGCATTTCATTTTGTACTTTACAGTCCTTAGAAGATAAAAACGTTATAAAGAAGACTCCTCTCACACGGATCGTTATCCCCTATAATCTAAAGTGCAACGACAGAGTTTGTTTCATCCTTTATTTAGGACGTCTGATCTATCCGATAGTGTAAGATTGCTTTGAATTAATTAAAATTTTTCTTTGACAGCTCTGCTTTTAAATCTACCTTTGCTACCAACCATATAATTATTGTTATTATAGGCCCATGGAATGATTTTGGAAATATCTCCAAAGGTCGATAAAGATTCCTTCAAAATTTCGTTTAAAAAATTATTTTTGAGAATTAACCATTGCTGTAAATTCTGCCATGTTTACTGTAACCATCAAGAAGAAATCGAATTGAAATTCCCTGAAATTTTGCTTTAACGTAAAATAAAAGGTCTATATCCAGTTTTAGAAATATCACAGTTAAATATTGTATTGCCACTGTTAAGTGCCAACTGGGATGGAGTTGAGAAAACAAAACAAATTTAACCATTGCGTTGTGTAGTTTTAAATAGTATGTCAACAACCCAAAGAACCTTGATACTAGTGAATCAATGTTGTGTTAACATATCAAAAAGGAAACACATAAATCAGTAATAACTTTCAAAAAAAAAACCTTAGAGTTTATTTTTTTTAAACATCAAATTATGAAAAGTTAGTTTATGTAAAAATCAATTTTAGTACTAAACCCTTCACTACCCCGGGGTATGAAAATAACCTGAGAAAATTGTACTAATTTTTTTTCTTTTAGCAGTGAAACATAAACCACATAAAACTTCTATAACAATTAATTAAGTATAACTATTTCATTGAGTTGGAATTTATAAAATTTCATGACCACTATTTCAAACATTAATATTGGGTTTCAAAAAATTCTGCAATTTTAAAATAACAACTTAAAACTTCTAAAACTATTAGTTAAGCATAATTATTTCATTAACAACTATTTCCTTTAACAATTATTCAGTTCTTACCCCTTAATATAGCACAAAATAAAGAATAATAACAAGCTAACAATCTTAAATGTAAGAACTTATATTGCACAGAGAATTAAAAGAAATCTGCTATTCCTAACAACTTAAAATTTCCTTCTTTTATTTTATTTCACAGGGAATTAAGGAATACCTGCAATAAAGAAAAGTTAAAATTAGATATCTTATTATAGCTCATCAAGAGTTTTCTAATATTTTTGTATTCAATTTACAGAGCACTGAAGTACCACCTTCTTAAGAGATTTAGAATATTAACAAGGAGCGCAAATTCTATTTTAATTTTCCAAATTTTTCTGAAACTCAGAAAGTACAGTTTTTACAATAACCTTAACTCAGCATTTTTTTTTTGTAGTTCACCAAACAAAACAAAATTTCTAATTTTTTAACAATTTAAAAATCTTTAAACAAACTCATTAAAAAAATTAAACCAATTAGAATTTACCATTTCCCAGATAGGGAGATCCCTTCTAACAATTAATTAAAACAAATAGTAAGTTACGAATTAGGATAATTCATTTTTTTCTATTAATTAAGATAAACCCAGTTAAGAAAAAAAAACGACTAAAGGGAACTTAGCTGAACCGATACACAGCCAAACTTCCAGAAAACTCCATCGACGGCTCCAGGCGTAGTTGGTAATGGACCACCAGCGGGAAACTTTCAGGATCTTGGGCTTACGTCGAAAACGCTAGCCAGCATAGTCGCTGCAGCCTTCTGAAGTCCCGGAAATCTTCACCATCTCAAACTAGACGCAAGAACAAATCAAGATGAAACCCAGACCATGGCCGTCGTCCCCAGTTGTACAGCGAAGCAAATAGGATCAAAAGCAGATGAACAATTCAGGATGAAAACCATACCATGGCAGGCGTCCCCAGTTGTACCGTGAAGCAAATTATGCTGATGTAGACTCGAAGATTTCAATTCTTTTAGGATTAAATTGAGGGGCAAACAGCTCTTTTAGGAAGAATATATTACAAGAAAACATTTTATGGATAAGGCCGAAGCCCGAGCTACTTCTTGTTAAGTACACATTTTAAACAAGAATAGTGGGAGGGAATACTCCGCTTCCTAAATGAATAACATCCTTAAAACTGCACAAAAACCGTGCTCAGAGCACGCACGGAAGTAACAGCGTCAAGTCGGACCAAAAAAAGAGAAGGAAAGACACCTGCACAGGCTTTTTGTCAAGGCAAGAAACCACATATCGCCAAGCCCTGCTAAACCAGGTGAAAAAATCCAATACTTCACACCCCGAACAAACCTCTGCAAAAATCTTCCCAATTCCGAGGTGTTGAGCTAAACACAAGTTCAAATATCGCCAAGCACGCCAAAGGAAATTCGAAGAGTCCGACGCAGGTGTAAGAAAAAATTTACAAACCCAAACGAACCCACCGGAAATTCTCAGGCAAAGCCTTAGAATTCAGCCACAAGTGCGACTTTTTTTAATCCTCCCCCCCCAAGACCTTTTCCTCGCGAAGTGTAAAAATTTAGTTAAATAATTGATTCTAACTTAAAAACTGTTAAAGCTAAAAACTTGAAAGTGATCTTAAATTAAAAGGCTAATTGTTCTGCATCCAGTGATATAAATTAATAAAGGATCAACTTAAGTTAAGTAATATTAAATCAAGTTTATTACGTAGAAAAGCACCCAATTCCATTGTGTGTTTCAACGCATTTATGAGTAACGAGTGGAAGATGCGTATAAATCTTAAGTACCAAAATCCTCTAATTAAAATTAAACCAAAGCAAATATAAATACAGCATATTAAATAAAATAACGTTGTGTAGCATAAATTTAGAATAGTAATAAAAATTAAATCTCAAATCAAACTTGAATAATTAAGTGAATTTGCTACACAATACCAAATAATACGAATAAGTACCAAAATTTCAAGAACTTAGTTTGGTAAAAATGTGTTGTGAACTAAACATAAATAAAACCTAAATAGAAAACCTAGTTAAATAAAGCAGTTTAAAAAAAAGCAGAAATCAATTGTTTTTAGTTTTCAAAAATGATCATCAAAGCTGGAAGATTGTGAAAGCGATATGTTTCAGTAAGCCTCATTGAGAAATTTATCGAGAATTTGCAAGAATGCTGAAACGAGTATATGAAAAATTTCTTCCTTTTCATTTGAATCAACTTCGTATTTTATATATTTAATATTAAGCAACACGTTATTCTTTGCTGTCGGTTATGTTTCTTTCCTTAGTCTTATCAAAATGTAAATTGGATATAATTTAAGCAACGAGTGAATCTCAGAATTCAAAACTAAGACATTTATAAATGTTTCAAAATTACAAGAAGACTAATAAATTGTTACTATACGATTAGCGAGTTATCGGTACATCTTAAACAACTCATAAAATGCAGAAGAAGATTAAAATAATTTAATTTAATTTTAAATTGAACATAAAGGCACAACTTGTGCTAAAGACGATATTTCCACTACTTGTGGATATTTAGCATACAATAACCGAGAACTAAAATCAAAAGTTGATGACGTAGAGCAAAACTACGCTTTAAATAGACTAGAAATGAGCTAGTTGAGATATTTTGCAGGTACGTATTTAAAACATCAGCTAGCGAGACTGCTCAAGGAGGAATATTATTTTTAAACAGAACTGGACAAAAAAATTCTAACAGCAAAGAAGTGATTGCCAGAAGCTCTTACGTAAAGAATCAAAACCCTAAGCTTCATTACACAAGAAGATAATTTGCATTTTGTTGAGGGATACTGAAAAATGAAGTTATAGTACAGATATAATCTAATAACTGGTTTATTAACACAAAATACTTTACATCATTTTCCGCCAGATTTTAAATTATCGCAAACGAAGGTCTTGAACGGCCTCAGTTAAGATTTTAAAATTCTAAGATATAATAGCACGAATCAACATTGCAGTTATTTAACTACACTCTTAACTTTGCATTCACTTTCTACAAAATCCATCAGTCTTTCGTGTCACATATCCTTCCAGGACACTGGCAGGAAAAATAGTTTAGCCGCAGAAATATTATTTAAGTTACAATTTCTTCATGTTATAAAGTATTTTCTTCATCCTTTCTGCATGCCTTCGTGGTTTAACGGTAGCACACTCGGCTCGTATTTGAAAGGTTCTGGTTCGAGTCCCGACGAGGGCATTGCAAATTTTTCTCTTCTCCTTCAAATAAAATTGTAATTACTCTACAGTACTCCCCCTTTTAAAGGGCGACTGGGGGTTAGAGGGCTCTATCAACAAATCCTGGTGGTGAAAAATCATCATCCACCACCTTCTTTTAGTTCGTGAGCCATTGTAAATTCATTAGGATTTTTGAAGCATTAGACCTGAAAAAGTGAACAATGCCCTCGCCGGGACTGGAACCTTGACCTCTCGAATCCGCACCCAGTGTGCTAACCGTTACAACACGAAGGGATGGAGAAAGGAGGGGGAAAATACCTTATAAGGTTGCCTTTCACAATTTGCGATTTTTTTTAACCTCTTTTTCTCTCACACCACTCTCGTGCATTTCTTGTAGGTGAACCATTGTGAAAAGCTGTGAAAAGTTTTAGTCCTACTAACCGAATTCCTGCCTGGTTAATAGCATTAGACCCACTTACGTCAAAAACACCCTATTTCAAAAATCTTACTTAATGTTCCAGACTTAGTTTTCATTTAACTTGAAAGCGTTGGCTAGAGAGCCTAACTTTTAAATAACCTCATTTTCACTGTGCTCGTGTTTTAAATCAAATCAATAATTTATGCTAGCTTTAACATTTTCATCTGCAATGCACACCGTCAGACCACATTTAGTTTTTACGATACATTTGTTCTTAACAAAATTCATGCATATAAAACATTAAACTACATTCAATATATATTTGTTCTTAACAAAATCCATGCAAAAAAAAAAAAAAAAGCATTAAACTTCAATCATTGTAATACAGTTCAAACGTTTACTTTCTTTTAAACTTTACATAATGTGAACAATTATTGTTAGTATTGCTTTGCATTCGCGCAAAAAAATTTCTACATATTACTGTCCTTCGGACTAAAGCAAAACAATCGTGCTTAACAGACAAACTCTCAAAATCCTTATAGGTAGATGAATATATTAAATAGAAAAGCTTCTTCCTTAAATTAAACTTAGATATTCTTCCTTGAGACAAAAGTAACAGCATATTGGAAAGTTGGTGCAATTGCATAAAATAAACTAAATACTTGAATATACAAGGTATCTTTTCACTCATTTTTGTTTTATTTTTAGCCCAAAGGGTGTTAGCCCAGAAGGGCTATTAATTTCGTTTTGACATTTTGCGTCGATTCACTTTCTGCGATGATTCACTTTTCAAATTGTTGCCAAAAAATATTACAGCCCTGTATTATATTAAAAGAAATTAAATAATGAAGAATCTACATAAATGTGTGTATGTTTCTCGCATTTACGCTACGCATTTAAGGTCAACATTGGCATTTACGCTACGCATTTAAGGTCAACATTGGCATTTACGCTATTGTTGCACTTGGTTGCGTTCGCTATCATTGCACTGTGTCAACATTCGCTTTTACACATTCACCATTATTAGCTTTTAAATAAACCACTGTTTTCTTATTGTTTCAATTAAAAATGGGCCTTCAAATTTGTACAAAATTCAAACGCGTTTTCTTCCTTGTACTTAAGAATGCTGAGCTTTCAAAACTTTTATCTCCCACCTCAAAATCAACCTCCCGCCTTTTCTTATAATAATTAAAATTTTGTTTAGCACAGGCAATATCGAAATCAGTCGTTATCTCATCCACTAATTTCCGAATTTAACTTCAATTCTGCAGACCTTTTTTCAATAAAAAAAGTTTATAGAGAGGCGTAATAAGCTTCTTGCGAAGGAATAATTCAGCCGATGTATTGCGCGTGGTATCGTGTTTGTCAGATTTTAACGCATAGGCTAATTTATCAGCGCAACTAGCCCAGAGGTCGTGGTAATTTCTTAGATAGCTAAGATTAATTTTAACTATATTTCTTTTCACCCGGTCCTCAATATTCGACTGCAGTTGATAAGGGATCACTTTAAAATATTTTATGTCAACACCTGTACACATTTCAACAAAAATGTGGCTTATAAATTGCTTATAGATCTTCGAGATTATTTTCATTAGAGAACCACACTTTAATACCAAATTTTAAAAATGTATCTGCAATAAAAATGGCGGACTCCCCTCTGAGTGTAATTATTTCTACTCACTTTTGTTATGTAGTGATTTTTGGTTGGTTTAGAATTATGGATTAATGTGTAGTTAATTGCAGTTATTTGTTAATTAATTATTGAGTGAGTAAATTATATACATTAATTTATGCTTATTCTAAATTTTTCTTCACGAATTGTATTGCTTATGTTATTGAATCAATTATTCTTATGCGAGTTAAACAGAGTTCTCATTCTTACGTTACGCGTTCGACAGTATTAGCTTTCGGGAAAGGAGACAATGGGAAATCGGTTGCTTTCTGCGTAATATTTGAAATTTAAAAATACTTCCTTTTTATTCACATGGTTGAAATTTATACCTCTTAAAGAGAAAAAATTTACCCTTCTTATGAACCTACTTTCATGACTGTACGTCGCCCCGTTGGAGAATTATGCCCATTTAATTGCTAAAATTGTTGAATTTCGTGTCTAGAAATTTATTCTGCTATAAGCGTCGTTTTGAGCACTTTCTCGTCAAGGTCATGTACTGCGTCCGGTTGCGTGGTAGGGGCGTGATAGGTTTGTCGCATTCTTTCCCTCACCCCTCCTTGTTGGCGAAGGGGGTGGCGAGGGTGGAACTTTTTTTGGTGTGAAGAAGGAAAAACTAAGTTTTCGCAGCACTGTTTTGTGTTTGGCGAGATTTGCATACTAATTCACCAAATTTGGTGATTTTCGAAAATTCTGGAGCCTGGACGATTGAAATCGTCATGCAAGGCCATGCTCAGCCCTTTTTGCCTTGGATTCGCAGCGTTAGAAGCACGTTATTTTTTTCTTCCTCTGGAAGAGCCGGAGATGGGAAATAAGATAAAGATGAACATATAAAAAAAAAAAAAATCACTTGAAGTTTACTCCTCCGCACTTTACCATCCCCGTGTTGGAGTCGAGAATGTTGTTTTTTTCCTCATCGAATTACTACCATCAACTCGAGTACTACCATCAACTCGCATGAATGAGAATAGACGGAAAAGGGAGGAACCCTTAGGAGCTCTTGTTTTGCTGCACGAATGCACTTTACCATCTTCATAGTGTCTGATCCAGGTGTCCAGATTTCTTGCCGGACTCCCTCGTTCAACATCTGCGAAGGACTGGTTCGGCAGAGCCTTGTTCAACACCTGTTATGAATGGGACATCCGGAAAAAAAAATCTATAAGTTGAGTTAATGCTTAATTAAATTTTCAACGCTTCCCTTCAAGTGAGTTCAACCTTTTGATTGTTAATTTCACCTGAAATTTAGTACAGCTTGCTACCTAAATTCCGTGAACATGTTTCCTAAGTAATATGGTAATTTAAAATTTTTTTAAGAGATTTGATTATTTGAAGTAAATTTTCCAGTGATGAATTATTAATGTAAGGAGTAATTATATGTGTGTTTAATTTCCAATTAAATTCTATTTAACTTTTAGTCAAGGTTTTTCTGCTGGATCTTAAATCCAGGCTGTGTATTTAAGCAACTGCTGCACTATTAATCTATTTAGGACTTTTAACTTTAACTTGGAATGTAATTAAAATTTATATATAATGAATTAAGACAGGATATTAAATTTGTTAACTTATCTAAATTTTACCTTTTTACTTTAAGTTGTTACTATTTTTGGTTGAGAATTAACTTTAACTTTTGCTAATTAAGGAACGATTAAAAATTTAAATTCTACTTTACCTTTAATTGTGTAATTGAATGTAGGAATAAATGTAATCATTTTTCTCCAACGGGTCTACTTGAATATGTAATATTTTCTAACTGCCTAAGGGAATTGCTAAATTTATGTATGTAATTTTTACCTGAGTAAATTAAGAAATTTCTTGAACTAAGTAATCTCTATCAATATTGGTAAAGACACCATGCTCGGTGATTCATTAAATTCCTGTGTATTTTTATGCTGGCCAGCAGAGTTTGATAACTGCATATGAAAATTTAATATTAATTTTTACGGTGTAAATTTTTGATTAATTCATCTCGGTGCATATTTGAAATTAGCAATATATATATTATAATTCTAAATGCATTATTTTAAATAGTTGTCACCTGAACACACCATAGATCTAGAAATTTAAGTTGAAAGATTGAGTGTCTTCCTTTAATGCTGCAATAAATGTCCTTGGTTATATATATATATTTGATTCAGAGTTTTTCTTATGATGACTTGTGTGAATGTTTTTAACACCAGTACTCCTGCTTGGTCTTAGGGGTTGTTCGGGTTAGTAATACACAACGCAAATTAGAATTTGGTTTTTGATATTATTGTAGGCTAATTATCGTAACAGTTAGTATTTAACATTTGGTACCACAACGTTTGGTGACGTGAAAATTGCCACAGAACATCTGGTGCCGCGACAATTAGTACAGAACACTTTGAAAAATGATTAACAGTTACTAGTATGTATCTATTTTTATTTCTTTGAACAACGTCAAAAAGGACCTTATGGATTAATTCTTACTATTTCGTTAAAGAATACGGCATTTATGCTATTTAGGTACCCGACCGGATCATAATTAATGTCATTAATTTCATGGCAAATGTTACAGGACTTGACATATTGCTTTATATATCTTTTTAGATGCGGAAAATAAACAGATTCGCACTTTTCTGAGATGACCTGCTAAAGGCGGGATCATGCAGTTCGTGTGCAATACCTAATCATTTTGTGAATTTAATATTCCTTATTATTTCGTCAGTTATTCGTAACGAAAACGGTGGATGAGATATTATTTTTCTTTCGGCATAGTTCTACGATTTAGCATAAAGACTACTTTGTGGGGATTATTGTTTTGTTTTCCAGAAAGTCCGCAACATGCTTTTCTGTTATTTTCTCTTTAACTTTGTCTTAGATGTAAGATTTAGTCCTAAAAGCGGGTTATTTTCTGTTTCTGTCGACTGGCTGACTACATGTGTGAACATTTTCTTCCGGATTCAGTTCTTTCGGATCCAAGTCCGGCGGCTCCTTTTCGTCTTCAACTAGCTTGTTCATATTTCACTGTATGGTATCTTGCTGAAAATTAATTTTCGCGCCTGCAGATTTCAAATAATCCCACTTCAATATTCAGTTTGGCTGCAAGTTGCTCGCCATATTAAAAAAACAAACCACTTTGCGTGTTTATTTTTTACCTTCAGACTTAGAGTTACTCCGCCTACGCATTCACAATGTTTTCCCTGCGCCGCTATCATCTTAGTTCTTACTACATCAAGCGTTCAATACATCCTAAAAGTGTTTTGCTAAAATACTTTGAGCTTCCATGTCCAATAAAAGACCTCAAACTATACCATTTCACAGAATTTGAATATCAGGAAGGTACAAATTTTTAATTTGTATTGTATTTAATTGAATATGAGGGGCCTTTCGTTTCTTTGGGGTGACTGCCCTCTCTGATCCACAGCACCCCTATCCAGTTTAAAGGATTCTTTTTACCATCCACTGCGTTTCTCTTTTTGGGATTTTGCGGTTTTCATCCAGAGGCTAGACTTTGAAGCCCTAGACAGCGCGTTGTAGTTTCGCTTTGACAAAGCGTGTTTAAAAGGCTACAGCTCTGTTAAAATCTCGCTAACGGAAGTCCACATAAACACTCCAGGAGCTCGCCACGCACGTTGAAAGGGTGTTTCATCTCGCATTTTCGCACTGTCCATCAGAAACTAAGCACGTCCTATCAAACAAGCTCGTGTGCTTTGCCATAATTGAATAACCTAACCTAACCTATCAAACAAGCTATCCATGAGCAAGTCAATTCAAGTTATTGCCATTTAAAGTTATCCATGGGCACACAGTGTACAAAGAAAGTTCTCTTGAACTTCGGTCATCTAAGATTGACGTATAGGTAAGCCAGTTATACGTTTTAAGTGAAACTTTCAGGGATCTTGGTTCTGTTTATATGTTTTTATATGCTCTCTTTGTCGTTCATAAACTGCGAATTATACAAAATTTCAAAACATTTGATATAGAATGTGTGATATAAACTAACACTCGTTATCAATAGCAAAATCAACCTACGAAAGATTTTAGAAAGTCAAATTCTGCCTAAATTATGGAAATGGAAGGTGGAATTTAAAAGTGGCGGGAATTTAAGTTGATAAAATAAAGATGTCTATTAAAATTTGGGAGTTTTCTAAAGAATGAGCTTTCGCTTAAATTTAAAAATAATAACTCAATGAGTTTTTTTATAGTTCTTATTTTATATTCCATAGAGCTACCATCCCTATAATTCTTTAATTAAAGGGCAACCATTATATTCCTTTAATTAAAGGGCAATTGTAAGAATGCTTATTTAATTGAAATGGTAATTGTAAGAAAATTTATGCATACTAATATTTCAAACAAGCATGAAAATTTAGTGAAAAACTCGTTTTATCACTTGGACTGATATTATATTAACTTCGAACATCTTTGCATCAAATATCTTAGTTTGGATCTTTAACAAAAATAACTCTAAAAACATATGAAAAGATGATATTTTCTTGCTTGGAAAAGTCAGTTATTTTATGACTTTACTCCTCTTCTTTATTTCTCCTCTTATTTATGACTCGTATTTTTGTATACACTCCAGTTTTAGAAAGATTTAGGTTAAAAGTTGAAAATATTTTTGAAATTAATTTGAAAATTCTTAAATGACGTTTTCGTATATTTTAAATGTTTTAATTTTTTGATAAATTTTGTACATTTATATAGGTTTTAAAAAAGGAAAGGGTTTTGATTGTAATCATATACCCTGATTTAAATCTTTATTCTTACTGTGCTTATTAGGAAAGACTTTCAGACCACAGATTTCCTCATGCGAGGAGTCATTATTAATTATCAAAAGAAAATGCTACATGTATAAATCTACCTTGCTAAGTTAGTTTTAAATTATATGGTTTATTCCCCAATTATTCCATGTACTAGATGGTTGCTGCAGGTATTGCAAGATTTATAACAGTATTGCTTTGCATGTAAATGAGATAGAAGAAGTATTTAAGGAAGATTCATCTTACTTCCGCTTAATATTAGGAGAGCTAAGGAGTTCTGAGTGGCGCATGTTTGCTGTCAGACTATTTCGATAAAAAGCCGATTACACTCAGGGGATATTCGAGAGGTCCAGGTTCGAGTCCTGGCGAGGGCATTGCTCATTTTCATGCTTCCTACTTTAAAAAAAATCCTAATAGCTCTACAGCGGCGCCCGAACTAAAAAGGTGGTGGGTTATGATTCTTTACCACCAGCATTTAGCGATTGGGTCCCTTAATCTCTAGTCTCCCTTTAAAAGGGGCAGTATATAAGACATTTTCTCCCTTCTTTCTGTATGCCTTCGTGGTGTAACGGTAGCACACTCGGCGCATACTCCAGGTCGAATCTAGGACCAGGTTCAAGTCCCGGCGAGGGCATTACTCGTTTTTCATGTTTCCTGCTTCAAAATAACCTAATGACTCTACCGTATTTTAGTCAGTTCTGAGTTTTAATATTCAAAATTACTAATACTGTAATATATATTCCGCACGTATAGTTTGGTATCTTGTAAAAATTACATTTTATATTAATGATACAGGATGTAAAACTGCTGGCGCAGATCCTATAGCATGCGTACCGTGTCAAGAGGTAAACTTCATATACATCTGTAATAGATTTAAAAGTAAACAGTTCCTGACAGATTAGGTGAAATAAATAGCCGGTTACTGAGGCAGTTATCTACCTGGTGATGAAAATAAAACTGAATTTAATGATGGGAATAGATCTAATATAGTATTGTAAGATATTTAATGTGATAAAAAGCATTCTTAAGATATATGGATCTGTGCATGTGAAATTTTTATAAATATTTCTCACAATTGCTTGATTTTTCTGAACAAGTTATGGAAGTTATTTTCAAATGCATTCAAAAGTTCTTAATTCATTTTTCGTATGAAGCACATCAATATCATTGCTGGTATCAATGATCCATGTCCTGCGTAAATCTTTACAGTAACTAAAAAAATATTCTTTGGGCAAGTTTTATTTATAGATTTCGTTATTATGGGGGAAAAGCAAACTCATTAGTGAGTCTATTATTAATGGAATTATGAATGTCCATTCAAGCTGATGAGCAGTCCCTAGACTGTTGTAAATAATAATAGTTTAATGATTATTATTATCGCAGGAAGGAAAATATTCTACTTTTGTTGTTTCTTCTAATTAAGTACAGGCGTTTTAGGTCGCCTAGCAGAAAAATTAGAGAAGATGATAATTATATCAGCAAATATTTGTTTTCACAAGCTGTGACGCTCTTTATATTATTATTATACTTTATTTTTATAAGAAATAGGATATCTTTTAGAAGATACTTTGACGCAAAGACGAGAAACAAATTATTTTCTGAAATAAACATGTGTATTAATAACATTAAATATGAATCAGATGACATAATTTAAATTCTTATCAGAATTTTTCAACTCTCACTTAAGCTTTCTTACGTGTCAAGGATGTATTCTACAGAGATGTTCTTCATCTAATTTTACTGGGTTTTCACTTTTTGAGTTGTCAAGAACAGAGTTAAGATTGACTTTTATTAAGAGTCAAGAGCCCTAGAAGCTCTTCCTCGAAGCAACAGAGGTTTGATAATCTTAGATGTGTTGCCACCAGAGGAGTTACTTGCAATATTGGCAGCATCAAACTTACCAGAAGAAAAGAAGCTGGAAACATTTAATGATAATTTGCTGCATAAAATCATATTATTTTGATCAAGCAAATTTTACGGCCAGACAATCAAATCCCGACTGGCTTTTCTTGACCAACAATGCCATGTAAACTATTGAAAATGTGTAGATTGGAGTTGTACGGATATCGCTCACTGTTTGAACTTATGCAAATGTCATTAGGATCAAGAACATTTTCCCTGATGATTAACTCTCCACTCTCTTCTTCGGGCTGCCTTTATGTGCATTTCAATTTACATGTGATACTGCGGAGATGCATAATATAACACATAATGAATGTTACTTTTTTAAAAATAAATTAGGTTAGTTGCTTAAATAATATCCTAAAAAAATAACAACACATTAGGCGATTTAAGGAATTAAAGCGTATATTATGTGTGTTCAATGTGCAATATTTATTTCACCGAGCCAATTATTCGAAGTTTTGTGTGAGAGTAAAGCAAATTTTCCAAGCTTTCAGATTAATAAACTTCCATTGTATTTAATAACATGATCACGCTTTTTTTCAGCATAGGTTTATCAGATGCGTGAATTAATAAAATAAAGGGATGCCGCAAAAGGAGAATTTTCGAAAGTCCCCCAATATATTTTAAAATCAAAATTCAAAAACAGAAGTATCTTTTTTAGCATTTTTAAGCTGTCGGGAAACAGCACTTGATATTTATTAGGATGTCTCGTTACTTGAAATTATTCTCTAAGATTTGCACATTTTCGTGTTATAAACAAGCAGTAAATGCAAAGATAAATTTTGGGAGGAAATTCTTACCAATCTAATTATTTGTTGTTGTACATGTATTTCACAGAAAAATGATTGCCAGAGCCTTATAGAAGTTAGATTTCTACTACCAACCCGATTTTGGGGGATAGCACCCGGGGTGTCCGAAGATCTCCCATCCCTCTCCTCTACCACCAAACCACAGGACAGGACTTTCGGCTCGCCATACATTTAAAGTGACCCACGTCGCAAAGACACTATACATTTACAAACATTCATGCATTCTAAGGGATCCGAACCCCAGTCGTTCGTTATCGCAATAGGCTCCTCTATCTAATTATTTGATATTGCTAAAGAAATAAATTGCCTGGGAGTAGTCACGAAAGTTTTCAAAGCATGTCGAAAAAGTTTGCACTTCGTTCAAGGTTAAATAATTAAATAGATCAAGTTATTCCTGTTACGAGCTGTAGTAAATGTAATTGTAAAAGTAAGTTCCATTCGACGGAATATGGAATTTGCTTTTATATAATATATCAACTTACCGTTTCACAACAGAAGGACATTTGAATTTAACTGGAAATTTGTCAACTAAACATAACAATTTGCCAAGTTTTTTTAAACCGCTCAGAA
This sequence comes from Stegodyphus mimosarum, assembly GCA_000611955.2. Lineage (NCBI taxonomy): Eukaryota > Metazoa > Arthropoda > Arachnida > Araneae > Eresidae > Stegodyphus > Stegodyphus mimosarum. The sequence goes on along the minus strand of KK112732.1, from coordinate 4,038 downwards.
TAACTTCTTTTGATCAATAATTAATAATCAATTAATTAGTATAACACGTATTTCAATTATGAGAAAAAATAAGGAAGGCATTAAAATCCTCTAACCGGAAAGACCGTATATATATATATATACATACACTCATGTCCATAAATTACGGATAATTCGGAGTCATGCGGAAATCGAACTCTAAAATAAATATATCACCTGCAAAATCACTACACACATCTTCAAGAATCATATGCAAATTTCAGGAAGTAACCAGATGACACCGATGGTACGTCACAATGACGAGAGTGTAAGAGAGTGATATATAAGGAATACAGGCAAAGAAGTAAAATTATTCGCTCGCAGGCGCTTTATAAGCATTTCAGTGCAATAACCGAATAGTTATGACACAAAGGACGCTTTTGGATGATTTTTTACGTGGTAGAATTATCGGCCATCTGGAATGTGGGCGTACCCAACTGGAAGTATCAGACGAACTTGGAATTGCCCAGAGTGTCATCTCCAGGCTTTGGCAACAATTTCAAGACGATGGTAATGTGAGTAGACGTTACAGCACAGGTCGCCCCAGAGTTACAAAGCCGAATGAGGACCGGTATTTGGCAGTTACTGCCAAAAGGAACAGGCGGAACACAGCCTCAGACCTGTCTCGTCAGGTCTCTTCAGCCACTGGTACAAAAATTTCAAGGCAGACCGTGTACAGACGCTTAGAGCAGATTGGTCTATATGCTCGTAGACCTGTCAGATGCGTTCCACTTACTGCAACTCACTGTCGCCTGCGGTTAGCCTGGAGTAGAGAGCATGCATTTTGGACACTGCAATAGTGGGCTTGCGGGATGTTTTCCGACGAGTCCAGGCTTAGCTTGCAGTCTGATTCTCGCCGGACTTTCATATGGAGAGCTCCAGGTAACCGTTACCACCAAGAAAACATCATTGAACGACACCGTTAACGGTGATGCAGGAGTGCTCGTTTGGGGTGGAATTATTCTGGGTTCCAGAACTGACCTGCATGCTTAAATTGGAACTATGACAAGCCAAATCTATCGGCACGTCATTCTGGAACAACATGTACGTTTGTTTCGGGGTGGCTGTCAACCTCCTCGTACATGTCTACCGGAACTTCGGAGAGCATTGGTTTTTGAGTGGTGTAATGTCTCCCAAGATCAGATCGATAATTTGATACTCAGCATGCCTAGGCGTTGTACGGACTGATTTGCATCGTCTGGGTGACATACAATGTATTAACAATCATACCAACCATTTAATATTGGTTTTTTGTAAATAGGTGTTTTTTGTAATTTGCTACAGGGAGAAAAAATCGCTAATTTTTTTAATAATATCAAACATATAACATCTTTTTTTGCTCTTTACCTTTTGGTTAATAAATAAGTTTTACAAATAAGTCAAATTTGTTTTGTTTCTAACTCTTCCTTTGCCTGATTTTGCATTATCCTTAATTTATGGACATGAGTGTATATAGAGAGCCTAAAACTTTTTGTGATACCTTTAAAAACGTATATATACGTGCAAATTAAAATATGTCAAATAAATTAAGGCAATATATTAAAAGTACACAAATCCAGTATAAAACACCAGGGGAATTTTTACACTGGAATCAAGAAAATAATTTTTTCTCATAGTAATTTTGGGAAATTTGTGCTTTCTTAGCAAAAACCATGGCCGGTCAGAAGTTAATGCTTTTCAAAGTATACTTGAATTTTATTAGCATCAAAATGTTGTTGCAATAAATTATGCAGTAAGCAAATATAAAACCTTTCTTTCATTTAGACTAGTGGTTCTCAACCTATTTGGCCCTATGCACATTTTCGCAATTGCTAAACGATCATTCCCCCTCTCTTTTCCAAAATTCGAAAAATACGTTAATTTAAATTTAGATTATTTCTAAGGTTTTAAATTAGATCTATTTAATTTAGATTCATTTTTATAAATTACACAAGAAAAGTGCCTACGTTCGGAGCACTTTTTTTAAAAAACGTAGAACACTGATTAAATATACATTTATTTAGACGAAATTTGATATCAAATCATGAAAATGAATAAATTTTTGGGGACATTTTCATAAATTTTTGAAATAGATGCAATTTTATGCAAATTTTTATAGGAAAATTTAATACTTACGTTAGATATCATATATTTTTTTCCTATTGTATATATTTTAATTTCACTTACACCGTATATTACTACAACATTTATCCGTGTTGTTAGCTAAAAGGTTTACGATATTTCTAAAATTTACTAAATTATGTGAAATTGCATAAAAAAAAACAGTTTTCTATAGAATATTTCTTATTGTTATGTATAGAAATGCTTATAAATCAACCAAATTAATAAATAGAACTTAGATTTTTGTTTAAAACCTGGTAAACAATATAGAAAACAATGTATTAAAATTGCATCGAAATATCTTTAAAATGTTTTGAATAGCTACATTTCTGGCATGTAAAAACACCAAAAAAATCAGTTTTCCAGAAAACGCGTTTAAAGATTTCACATTAGCAGAAAAACTGTTCTGTTGTGTTTACACACTTAAAGTTCTCCACATTTTTAAGTCAAACCCTCCTTATCTTCATACTTAAGTAATTTTGTGTTCCTATTTGCTTCTAATAATTTTGTGGCTATTTTCGAAACGAGTGACGAATGACGTTTTGAGTTCTTTATTCTTTCGTTATCAATTCCAAAGTAATTTTTAATCATTTCCTGTTCAATTGATGTTGCTAAGTATTCAAACACAGCAAGTAATCCAAGATATTCTGAATTAAAAATTAAAACTGTTATCTATGCACTTAGCATTTTACCTGCGTCAATAGAAATGACAGACACACAACCATTCAGGGATGTATGGCCACGACGCTGCCAGGTACCCTCCACAGAAACACACCAAGCTGTACGTTTCTTCAAAGTTATAATTTCTTTTGCAGCTTCCTTCATGTTTCTGATCATTTGAATGGGTTGATGTAGTTTGGAAAGAAAAGTAGCTAGCAGTAGCAGTCAAATAAGACAGAAAAGCAGACAGAAAACGCAAAGTGTTCAAAACGAAATCCTCAGAATGATTTGGTTTCAATTCCGATTTAATTTCTATTACTTAATAAATAGCCTCTAAAATTGCTATTGATGAATCCTTCATATAAATGTTAGGTCATAAGCGTTAATTAGCCAAATTAAATACAGAGATAAGGGAATATTGAAAATTAAAGTTGGTTTATATATTTTTTACATTACGTATCCTCCCTCTTCCACTTCAAAAAGAAAAGGCTCAGTGCCAGAAAAGCCTTTTTAAGCATTATAGCGGTAAGATTCGAAGAAAAGTATTGTTTGGAAATAACATAATTAAGTTTTGAATTACCAGAAAATTTTTAAATAATACAGAACATAAATTTTGAGCAGTACATTTAAAAAAAATGAAATTTTTTAGTCATATTTAAATATGAGTCCAATTTGGACAAAGTTTTTGTTTCTGAAATGTACCTTGTTCTGAATGAGAACTTGAAGTAGTTCTTTTAAACTTGGTACGCACATTATACGAAACCACGGGGAAAAGAAAATTGTAATAAAAGACATAGTTCCCATTTCAGTCACTAAATGGCGCTTTTTCGTGCAGTACGAAGAATGCGTAATGCAAACTAGAAACTTTCTAAAATGGCCAATACTCAGTGCTGCTAAATCACTTTCACCGTGCCTTTAGAGAATTAAAATTGAGCAATACTTGTTAAGTAGTTTTATCAGAACTGCAGTAATAAACTAGATGCACTGCTAGAATATCGACATTTTGATGTTTTGAAAAGACAGCCTTTGTTGAAAAATCCTTTAAGGGTTATCACTATCATTTTAAGACACTTATGAGGACTGAGTATTCTGTGCGTGTTTTTGGAGAACATGGTAGATTCTGTAAAGGGTTCTTAACCTCAAGTTTTTCAGTCCTGAACTGGAACAGGGAGCGGAAGGTACGCTATGTTCTGGTGCAGATCCTGTATTGGCGAATAACTGCACTTGAAAGGGATTTGAAATCCTCTTTTATTAAATCAC
>KK112731.1:32234-55571 GCA_000611955.2 Stegodyphus mimosarum | reverse complement strand
ATATATATATATATATATATATATTATATCTATGTGAGTGTGATAATATAGAATAATTGGTAATGTTACAGAGCTGTTGATTGAGTTGATGTAGATGCATTTTGTAGATATTGATCCTTAATGCACCCAGAAGAGCACCCAGAAGCAAAAAGCTAACAAAGCACCCAGAAGAGCAATTAATTTCGCTTAGGCATTTTGTGTTGATAGACTAAAAGCGTTGTTTCACTTTTCAAATTGTTGCCACCAAATATTATCGCTCTGTATAAAAAAATTAAATAAGGAAGAATCTTCATAAATGTATGTATATTTCTCCAAACAACGGTATCTAGAGCCATCCAATTTTGAATAACGTACGTCTCCACTCGAATATGCGCATCTGGAAGCCCAAATTTGGAATTTGTTTTATTATCTATTCCATATTTTATAAAACTTAAACGAATTTTTGATCAACAAACGCAACGATTTCAAAGCAAGCAATGGGAACACTGTAGGGGGGGGGGGACATTTTTATCTTCAGCGCCGAGACGGTATCGAGAATTCTAAAGATAAGTTCTTTTAAATACTTTGTAATATTGCTGTTGAATTGGATTTTATGTTTAATTGCGGAGAACAGGAAATTTAATAAATAAACTTAACACAAAAACGTTAAAAAAACGCCCCTTTGAGCTTAATATAAAATCTAAAAGCCTTCAGAATTTTTTTTTCCAGTTTTATTTCTGTTGTCATTTGTGGCCACAATTCACGTGGCACTCTAATCGTGCTATTCATAAAATATATACCTTTTTGATATTGTTGCGATGGGAAGAAAGTAACGGGCAAGCGTCTTAGCGGAAACACGGATAGAAACTAAGTGCGTAGTTATCAAGTATGTAAGCTTATTAAGAGAAAGGTTTCGGTTTAGGAAATTTTGAGTTCCGTATTAGCTACGGCATAATCACTATGTGCCAGTCATATGACATGGATTAATCTAGAAGTGACGCAGTTCAAAAAAGTTATTACTATTTTTAGAATAGGGAAGAGAAGTACCTACATTAAAATAGGAATAATTTAAATGGGATCCTGCTAATTTAAGTTATAATTATTTTGACTTGCATACTTTTTATCTTACCGATATACATATGCGTATGGAATATATATATATATATATATATTAACAAGTAAGAATGCCAAAAGCCATAGTACATCCTAAACCCTCTGAAATCCTATTCGAAGAAGCACGTCAGTGCCAAAATTTCTAAGTAAAGATTCACATGAAAATACAACTCAAATGATGCTTAGAAAATTGTAATTTATGGGCAAAATTGGGAAAAGCTGAAGTTGCAATAAAAACAAAGTATACAATAGAAAATGGTAATATCTCAGCGAGAGTTGCATAGTTGTCTCGTCAGGGGAAAAGAACTGTGTCCCTTTCGCTGAAATATTACTTCCACGCGTTTCAACTGACGACTAATTGAGACAATACCGCGTCAATTAATTGACAAACTCTTAATATCTATTACATCTTTCCATATTAATCTAAATCGTCTCAATTAGACGCCCCTTTTCCCTACGCGTGGAAGAAAAGTATTACAAAACAAAACAAGAATTAATTAGAATTAAATAATAAAAAGAGGCATCTAGGTAACGAATAATTTTAAAAACGCCTCTAGACCTCAAAAATTTACAGAAAACTAAATTTATAAATAGTATTAGAGAGGATGAAACCACAAATCATCAATTATAATTTATAGTTAATTTCTGAAACACTATTAGTCCTATATTACAACCGAAGAAATCAAGAAAATCTAAAAAATGGGGGCCCTCTTGCTTAAAGTAATGAAGCTGTTAAATTTGAAGAAAGAAGTACTTAAACTATATTAAACTTGGTGGAAAAAACGTACACTTTTGTGTAAAATGTTTCTGCAAGAAGAAATAAAAATTAAAAAATTAAGACTCACCTTCTTGAAACGTGTTGAATTTATAGAAAGCAAAGTAATTCTACGGGGCTGTAAGTTTAGCAAAGGAATCTTTGCAATCCTAAAACTACGGGAGGTGACGTAGTGAAGGCATGGTTCCGCCTAAAACTTTGTGGATGAATGAGAAGGTTACCCGTCGTTGGGGGGAGTCAACTTGAAAGGCAGTTGTTAAAAAATGGCGTCCTTCATATATATATATATATATATATAAAATTAATTTATAAAAACAGTGCTAGGGAGCTAGTTGTACAAAGATTTGTTTCCTCGCACATTCTTCCTTTTATAAATCAAAAAGACGCTCCAAATTTCCAAAAGACGCGATTACGGAAATATCAAAACACAAACAACAAATGAAACAAATGAACAAATGAAAAGTATTGTTGGATAAGTAAGGCTAAATCTTACAATATTATTTCCTTAAAAGGATCTACACTCAAAACTACCAAATGAAAATTACTAAAAATACGTAATATTACTAACATTAAAATAGCCCGAAATGTCCGGCTTAATTACATGTTCAGCTTCAGGTGCATATGAATCTGCTCATGAATAAGTCTTGACAGCCGTTTAAAAGAGGGACATCGGAAGAACGAAGAAAAGGTCAGCAGGAGCGAACATAAGACTGGGATTTTGAAAGATGGAACGCATCAGCGGCAGTTAGGGCTACAGAAAGTTGGAATAAATAAATAAATAAAATATTAATTTAATTTAAAAAATAAACACAAGGACAGCTCTATATCTCCCCTTTTACTGGGCAGATTTATGAAATTTAACTCGCATTTTTCATTTCTCGAAAGCGTGACTTAGATTATATATTAGATTTATATATTGCATTTTTCTAACAAAGTACTCCGACACAAAATCGAACTTTTTTGAAATAATATATCGACTTTTTTCCATATTTCGATTGTACGGCTCACATTATGCCAAAGTGCCAAGTTCTGTAAAAATTGCACGAATAGTTTTTAAAAAATTAGCTCTAAAAAAACTTAGCTCCTCAGTGTTAATTGAATCTGGTATACATTTATTAATATCTCCTTTTATTAAAGTTACTTGATTCCTTTTTTCACAACTCAAAATTTAGGTTCAATATAAATAGAGTTTGCAGATATTTTCCGATTTATTTTTTAAATTTGTATTTTTCAATAATTTTTAGAAAAACATTTTTAATTACAATCCTATAATTTTTATTATCACCTTAAAGTAGATGTATTTTAGGCATATCTACAAAAAATTAAAGTTTTTAATTCAAAATTACCCAAGATATACGGGAATTTATCGATTCGCGCCTTCTGAAATTTGGCATATTTGCTATAAGCGATAATAACCCCAAATACGGTTTACGCATTTTGGTAAAATTATTTCAAAGAACGATGCATATTTTTTTCATTAATGCTTAGTGAAACGGAAAGGGAAATAGGTTACCATAAATTAAAAATTTCGCAAAGTGTATTATTCTTGGAGCAAATTGGAAAAAGGTGCGTCAAGATAAAATTTTCAAATTTCTCTCCAAATCTTACAAAATCTAATATTTAGGCATAATTTGAGTAATAGAATGTATGGCGATATGTCATTTTAGAGAAAGTCCGAATTTGTGTCAAGCTATCTATGTCAGAAAAATGCCATATACAAATATAATATGTATCCTAAGTCTCACTTTAGAGACATGAAAAAAGCAAATTAAATTTCTTCAACTGACCCAGTAGAACGGGAGATATAGAATTATCACCTTTTTCCCCCATGTGTGTGTGTGTGTGTGAGTGTGAGTGTGTGTACACTGAGTATGGAAACACCTGTCACGTGCAGGTAACTTAACGAAGAATACGTTTCAAATAATAAATACACTGCTCGACATTGAAAATGCAACACCAAGAAGGAGTGGTCAGAAATTCATGCAAATTTTAGAGTAAACGCACGTAACTCAGTTACGCGAATGATGTGAAATGCGCAGCTCTCCGACGCACGTGAAATAAGATATAAGGAAAGGAACGTGCAGAATGGGCAATATTCGTGTCGTTATTTCTGCCAGAAGAATTATCGAAGAAAGCTGGTTTTTGTCCCAGAGGATACGTATAATAGGAGAGAATGCCAGGCTGCCGCCAACGAAGGCAGTTCCAGCAGATAGACGATTTTACGAGGGGTATGGTGATCGGACTGAGAAGGGCGGGTTGGCACTTACGTCAAATCGCAGCTGATACTCACATGGATGCGAGCAAGGTTCATCGGCTATGGCGAACATGGTTGGAACAAGGGAATGTGGGAAGAAGCACGCGTGGATCGACGCATCCGCCAACAAGCTGTGGCGGTCCCCCAAGTCACTTGTACCACGATTCTGCAGCATGTGCAAGATACGCTGGATGTTCCCCTGTCGACGAGAACCATTTCCTGCCGATTGTTTGAACGTGGCCTGCAATCACGGCATCCGTTAAGACTGCCATTGACCCTAGAGCATAGACGCAAACGTTTAGAATGGTGCCGGACTGGAGCGATATGGATGACAGAATGGCGAAACGCCGTGTTCTCAGAGGAGTCACGCTTCTGTTTATCCAGTGACAGTCGCCGCATACGTGTGTCACGTCGACGTGGAGACAGATGTAATCCGGCAGTAACTGTGGAACGTCCCACCGCGCGATAACGGGGCATAATGGTTTGGGGCGTAATTGCCTACGATTTCAGGTCACCTCTAGTTCGTACTCAGGGCACTATGACGACCCAACGATACTTGGATGATGTACTGCGGCCGAAGGCAATCCCCTACCTTCAGGGGCTGCCTAATGCAATTTTTCAGCAGAATAACGCCCGATCACACAGTACTCGCATCTGCCAACATGCTCTACAAGGTATACAGATGCTTCCCTGGCCTCCGTACTCTCCTGACTTGTCACCCATCGAACATGTGTGGGATGTGATTGGACGCCTTTTGCAGACTCTGCCCCTGTATCGTTCAGTAGACGAACTGTGGCAAATGGTTGAAAGGGAATGGAGAGCCATCCCTCAGGACACCATTCGCACTCTTATTGACTCTATGCCTAGTTTCTTCGTACATCGCTGTCCGCGGTGGTCCTACATCCTACTGAGCCGACGCCGTTCTCGCTCTGCATTCTGACTATCATTTTGAAATAAAGATCACTTATTGCTGCTTGCTGTCTCTTTTTCCAAATTTCATCACTTTTTGACCACTTCTTCTTGGTGTTGCATTTTCAATGTCGAGCAGTGTATAAGGGAAAATAAAATGGATGAAATGCTACTAAAAAATAATCCGAATACAAATTGAACGTTCTGGATAAAACTGGAACTAATCAAAGGAATCCAATTTACCAATACACTATCCATCAGAGGAAAAAAAATATGCACTGTAGAAGATAGGTGAAATGAGGCGAATATTTTTAAAAATTTCAGAACCTAGGCGCTAAAAAGCTAGGTGAAAAAATATGCCAAGAAATACGATAATAAATTCAGATTAATTACTGTCAACGAATGAAATATCAGAAAATTAAAAACGCTTTTTGCAGACCACGCGTTAAAACAAAACTATCGTATAAAATATTTCCATACATTTTTCAGCAAGAAACAATGTACGGTCTATGGTCAAATATGTTAGCGCTTGTATAGTTCTTGCTTCCAGACTGTATCCTGAGAGTACAACGGCGCTTTATTGAGGGTCTCGTTTTTATTGTTCCGTTGCAAAGAAAACGTATTGTTACGAAAAATTCGGCGGTTGCGCCTGTATGTAAGCTTTCCGGCATAGCACTAGGGTTGCCATAAAATAGTGTATGGCAGGGTTGCCAGATTGGCGACTTTATCGCCCATTTGGCGACCAGATTGGCGATATCCCATGGTCCAATCGGGAAGCTTCTAGAATAACTTCCTGTCGAGATATTTCTCGAAACGTGTCGAACTTAAAGAAAAGCTATATAAACCCTTGCGTGTCTGAGAGCGAGGAGTTGCGAAGTTAGTTGTGAAGATTGTGAAAGAGTGATTAGATTGCTAGATTGTGAAGTAGGGTGAACGTTGTGATTATTGTGAGAATAGCTGCTATGCAACGCGAGAGTTTTGTGAACGGAAAGCAATCGAGATAGTGCTTTGCCGTGAAGCTAACTTTAATGTATAGCTTGACAGTGTATTGGTGATTGTGCCACGGTGTTTATTATACGTTTAGTGTTGCCGTGAAGCTACCTGTACAGTTACAGCGTGAAGCTGTGTTGCTGATTGTTTCAGCGTATTTATTGTAGATTTTCGACGCTTTTAAAGGCAATTTTGGAACTGTGCTGTAAATAGTGATTCCTGTAAATAAATTGTGCTTTTTATTGTTCTGCATCGTGTTTTCATGGGATACTCTCAAATCCACGAACCCGTATAACGCAACAGTATTTATATCATTCACCATTCAAGTTTTTTTATATCCACGCAAGCTGGCGTGTTTCGTATAGATCGAATACCTGGACTTGACTTTATGAGGTTTATACAATACAGATGTGACGCTTGTGGACAAATAAGAAATCTTGGCGAAAAACAGCTTCTTATAAAAGTTTGTTTTTAGTCCTTAGTAGACTCTAGGAAGTAGAAATTGGAGTTGATTTTTAATAAATTAATCTAGGTAACTCGTTTCTCGTGTCTTTTTACTGGTACATTTCTTTTTCAGGGTTTTCGGTTGCAGCTGTAATGTATTTATTCAAAACATAAATTTGTTAACTTCTTCGCTCCTGCGGTCGAGCGAACGAAATTTCACTGTGTGCCCGCGACCTCGGAGCGCTGAAATCCCGTGTGTCCGAACACATTTTGCAATTAAGCCTAACGTGCACAAATAATGCCTATAAAATCCACTTCTTATCGAAACATTCGACGTCTTGCAAATGTTATTTAAATATCATTTTCATATCATAAATAAGAAATCCTAATACTCAAAATTAACATAAAAGTTCAGAATATAATTTAAAGTGTAATATTAGTAATAATAATTATACGCTGTCTACCAATAAGTATTTGGACACCTGTGTTAGAAAAGAAAAACGAAATTTACTCAAATTCAATAGTTGGTAGAGGCTTCACGAGCGGCAATTGCAGCCTAAGCATTCCGAGGCATGTTTTCCACAAGTCCTTGTATGACGCCTATTGGAATTTTCTTCCACTCGGCTTGGAAAAGGACATGTCAGCTCCTTCACCGATACTGGAAGGTTGTTGCACCCCTTAATTCGGCGATTTAACTCGTCCTATAGGTTCTGGATAGCGTCCAGGTCTGGGCTTTGAGCAGGTCATTCCATTCGGTTAATCCCATTGTCATCGTACCAATCCATGGTGGGCCTCGGAATACAACAGCTGGTGATGCCATCTTGAAAATAACATGGGTTCAGACCGTAAAACTACCACAACGTAGGGAGCTCAGTGTCATCCAAAATAGCGCAGTAGACCTCGGCGTTCGGTTTATTTTGAATTTGAACCAGGAGTTCAGCCCATACCAAGAGAAACACCCCCAGATAATAATTCCACCTCCGTCGAACTTTACTTCGGGCACAATGCAATTTGGCAGGAAGCGTTCTCCAGACAAGCGCAAGACTGCCATCCCAACGGTAGAGGGTGAACCTTGATTCGTTGTTTCAGGGAGGTCATTTTCACTGATCATTGGTCCAGTGTCAGAATGGCTTCGCATCGTATTTATTAACCGAGCAGCTTATGAAGGTCAGCACAACCACGAAAAACAAGCAGATGTGCTTTCATACGGATGATATTCATTTGAACAACACTCTCGGTTGTTTGTTGGAAACAACTGAATTCTTATGTAAGCCATCGGTTGAGTGCGGTTCTTCCGAATATCTTCAGACACCACCCGTCGGTCTCCATCTCCCAGTTTCGCGAGTCTGCCCACTCGAAGCATATTCCGATCATCACTGCTCACCTTCCACTCCTGAATCACATAGGTCACTGTGTCGAATTTGGGTAATTTAGCTTACTAGAAATGCCCTTTGAGGATTGGCCTTTTTTATGATATCCGACAATCACACCTTTCTCAAATTCGGGTAACTCTGCACTTCGTGGCCTCTTGCTTGCCACTAATGCCGGCGTTGTTTCCAAGGCGATATTTAATGGAAGAGTGCTTAACGTATATCTGGACCGCAGATATTGGCGTTTACATGGGTCCCTTTATTTAAATGATTTCTTACAGTAATGAATTTCAAAACTTAAAAATTTAAATATCAGCGCTATTTTTCTTGTTTTAAGCGCTCGTACTGCGCGAAACGTTTTTAAACAATGAATGAATTACGAACACGCGACTTTAACATCCGTCATGTAAGTTTTTTATTACAAAATAATATTCATCACACCAATGCTAATACTTTATAGCAACAGCAAAATTTAGCAACAGTATAACATAATGCTCCATTTCACTCTATTAACTAAGGCAGCCAGCAGACCTTCGCTGCCGTATCCCATTTGATACGGTGATCCCACGAAGAGAAACATTGAGCCATATCATATAATGATGCGTTGGGAGAGAAGGGATTAGGACTAAGTGTTTTGGATTTGAGATAGCTCCGAAAGAAACACACACAAAATAAATAAATAAATTTTAAAAATAAAAAATATCTGAAAGGTTTCAGATTAAGTACTAAGGGGCATTTTTTTAACGTTTTGTGTGTTACCTTTATTTATTAAATATCATGTTCATCGCACTTAAACTATAAATCAGTTCAACAGCAATAACGCAAAATAATTTAAAATGACCATATCTTTAGAAATTCCGATACACGATTCCGCGTGCTGCAGATAAAAAGGTTTTTTCCGCGTACACTGCTGCCATTGCTAATATGAATGTAGTATGAATGAATGTAATATGAGTGTAATATGAATTTGATAAATCAAAGTGAAAAATACGATGTTGAACACTGCTTTACTCTTTACTTTTCACAGCTACACAAAAAATAGTTGGTAGCAACTATATTTGCAAATGGAGATCCGTAAAAACACAAATGCTAACAATTATTATTGTTGATAAAAATTATACTAGCCATACCTTTAACACATAAAAGAGGCTTATTTTTAACAGAATGATTGAAAATTTTGGCAGTTAATAAAGCTGATAATGTTATCAGAGACAATTTCCCTGGAAAGAGCCAATATGGTGGAAACGCATTAACCGGTTCGCATATAAGCATTCTGTACCGTGCCACGCACATAGGGGAAAATTTCTCCTCGTGGTTAGGTATGGCCTTCAATGATATCATTTCTTCTACACTTAGGAACGCCTTGACTTTGCTTGGGCTCGAGGGTACATCTCAAATACCGTTTGAACATTTTATTAGCAGCACTAAAAAGATTATTATGTGCGTTGTACTTTTCTTGCTATGAGATTATACTTCTTACAACATTATAGTAGGCGAAGTTAATATAAAAAAATGTAGTGCTTTTTTTTTTCCTATAGACAAAAAGTATTTCTTCTTGTGCTAACTCCGTGAATATGCATTAAGTGGAGAGGTTTAATAAATGTATAATTCTAGACTGATATAGATTTGGAAAAGAGAAATAGGGTTGCATATTTTAAATTGAATAATATTATTTTATGAATATTCCCATTTTTTAATGTGTAACATCTTTTGTACCTTTGCATAAATATAGTATTTATCAGAGAAGGAAGTTTCTTTTTTTATATAAGTGTATTTAAATTCAGCGACAATACTGAATGCACTTTTTGTCTTTCATCTAAGGCAACAGAATATTAGAAATGTAATAGACATTAACATAGAAATAACATTTGCAAAAGAAATATTTTCTGCAATGTGAAAGGAAAATAATGCAACAAAATTGCAATAATAATAATATGCTTACTAGCACACGATGCCTTTACAGTTGGATCGAGATCCTTGTGTTTTGGTTTTGGCACTAAATTCACGAACTCAACTACTTATAAAATCTAAGCGCTTAAGACTGCTTCTGATACTAACAGCATCTTTGAAAGATTTTATAATTTTATTATTCCACGAAACAGAAAGCTATCTGTAGAACGCTGCAGCTCAATTTTTGTGTTTAAAAAAAACAAATGATAATTTTCACGCTTCCGTATCTCTTATGAGTGTCATTCAACAAAAAGAAAACAGTAAGAATCCCTCCTAAACGTCATTACGCCAAGAAAAAATTATATCATTGGAAAGTATGTCCAATCACAAGTATGAAATTTTTTCCTATGTGCGTGGTGCGGTACAGAATGCTTATATGCAACCGGTTCATATGGTCTAAATTAACAAGAGGCTACTGCATTTTGTTTAGCATGTAAATGTGAACAAACTCGTATATAATGAATACTACTATGTGGGTAACGAGAACATTTATTTCAATAAATAATTTATGTTCACATCAAAATGTAACAATACTACAGGAAACAGTATCCATACAATACATGCATGAATTGGAATGACTGGTGCCAATCAAACAACTGAACATAAAAGTTTGAGCATATGATTCTTTCACTTTCATAAATATAATATGCACAATGAGTTTTATAAAGCTTAATAAAACTGGTAGACTCAATAAAAAAATGAGTATGTATATTATTCTGTATTATTTGGAAGAAATTTAAGAACAATTTTTAAAAATACGCATCTGGATCTAGAAAGAGACTAAATAACTAGACCTATGTGATGAAAAATCATTTTTAAACAAAATTATGTTGGGGAAAAAATTTCTTTTGGCCTGCTTTGCTTGACTGACACAAAAAGCATAGCATAATAATGAAATCTGTTACATATAACAGTGAAAGCAAATGAACTATACATAATACATATAAAACAAAAAATAAAATAAATGCATAACAAATTGCACAAAATATATTTGAATTCTCTCAAATCTAAGCAAATTAATAACAGAAAGCAAGAAAATGAATAATTTAAAAATGAAAACATTTAAATTGAATATGAAATTTACAATAACAAATAAAAACTTATGAAATTTTTACAAAACCTGATCCTTTTGAAACATTCTAGAAAAATATTAAGAGTACTTATAATTTCAAATGACAACTATACATTGAAGGAAAAAAAAAGAACAGAACTTTTCATTTCTATACATATTTTTCTCTGAAAGAGTGAAAGAAAAAATACTAATATTCAGAAAACATGACACTTAAAATTTGGAAGAACTTCATAAAGTGAGGGAACAAAAAAATCTGGTTACAAAGCCATTATATTCTCCTATTAACATGCCTCTTAATAATTTTCATATGTAACAAATTGTACCTACACTAATTTTAGTTTGTAATACTTATTTTACATATAACAATATGCCTTGCAGCAAATATGTCTCATCCAGCTACAATGTAAAACATGATTATAAAACGGCCTATCATATTTAATTTTATACACTGGCAATTAAGCATGCCTTATATGGAGAAAAGATATTGAAGCATCTCACTTTTGTACTGTCAGAATAACCTTTATGAAATATTTTGTACCTCTTTTACACCTGGCAAAAATATGTTAAACTGGTCCATGTAACAATTTGTCTTTTAAATAAATACGGTTGATAGTATCAGCAATACAATAGCTTTGGTCTTATCTAGGAAGCTCGAATGCCTTGCTAAAATGTGTTAGTCTATAGGAAATCATGAAATATATAATAGCATATCCATTTTATTTTCGTGAACTCAAATAAAGACATTGTGCATATAAAAATGCAATTCAGACTTTAAAGCAAATCTACTGTACTCAAATTCATTTGAAGAATGGCTACACTTAAAATATGCTAACATTTTTGTCAAGTAGAGAAAATAAGTTTTAAAATTGAACACTTAGATTCAAAGAGTTAAAAAGATCATGAAATACTTAAAAGAAAAATTGAATGCAATCAAAAAACATAACTAAATGTCATTTGCTGAAAATATTGTTGTTCACAAACAGTAAAGCCATAATGCACAAGAAAGGGAGGAAAAAATTGCAACAAATGCTAAGTAAGATTTAATTTCTTAAATAATTTACAGCCTCATTCAAGAACTTTTTATTTATTTTTTATTTTTTTGTAATTCTTCCTAAAACAAACATATTACTTAAATGTATAAAGACAATAAAATAACCATCACAACATGAAGGTGATGCGGAAATCTGGTTAACTGAAAAAGTTGATTAATAATAAGATATTATTTATCACGCATCATCTTAGATGGAAAAGAGCAAAATTTATTCTTTTGTGTCCTTTTTTATCTACAATAAAGTTTATTTACACGGTGGCTTGCAACATGTATTGTTTTCTTCATGCATTTCCATTTTTATTTATATATATTATTTCTGTGTAATACACGAAATATTTCTGGTCTGAACCATATTTAGACAAATGTAAACACGAAATAATAAATACTTCAGAATACTAAAAGAAAAAATTAAGTAATTAATCTCATAACTCATCAAAATAATTTTAAATATCTCCAAACTATATATACTTGTACACTATCCATTACATTTTTGAGTCAGATTACTTTTTCAAAACTACTTATTTTGACAAAGTTAGAGCTATTTTAACTTGAATATGTAAGTCATCACATAAAGAATTAAATAGCAATTCCCCCAAACTTTGTTAAGAGGATAAGTAAATGTTCCATAATATAATAATCCACAAGTTTCATCTTTAACTCATTAAAAACCCAAACATTTCATACAACAATTAAGATATAAAATAAATAATTTTAAATTTTAAACATATTTAGTCCCAGTAAAAATACAATTTACAAATGAATGTTAAATTTGATACAAATGCATAATTTACTATAATAAACTAACAAAAAGCTAAAACATTTCCTAAAAAATGGCAGAAATTAGATTATCAGTGAAAGTCTAAACATTAAAGATATGAATGGGGGGGAATAAAACTCCATATGCAAAGGCAAGAATAGGTATAATTTCATCTTTGATTGGTGTGAGTTTTATACAAAAACTATGCACTTTGTAAGATTTAGGAGGACCTCTAAAGTCAAAGAAGTTTTTCAGTACAGGAATTTAAGGTTGAATTTTACCTAATTTTAATAAAATGAGTAATCAAACAAGAAATGTTTCGTTTTAAATTATATTTCTTTAAGAAGTATTTGTTATGAAATAAAATAGCAGATATTATGCACTCAGCTACTTCATTTTATTTAAATAATTCTAACATCTAATAGGATTATTGCCACACTAATGTTATATTTTCAGGAGAAAGCAATAGATAAATTTCAAGATGCTAGAAAATAGGTAAAATAACTTTCCAAAAATTTTCACAGAAATATGCATTCTCTTAACTCTTTTAGAAGTGAATATACTATAAATATTGGACACCTACCTTTAGCAGCTGTTAACTGGGTCTGCAATTTTGCTACTTGTGTTACTAATATTCTGCAGTATCAGTCAGAAGATTAGCACTGTATTATAGCAACAAAAATTCTGCATTCACACAAATTCTCATTTCATAAATGATATCATAACTGTAATCAAAATCAAATGGAGATGAACAATATTCAATATACATATTTTTTATACTGTAGATTTCAGCTTTACTTTTGATAATGACTAATTGTAGTTTTAAAAGCAAATGCTTTCTTTATATATTTTTGTTGCTTACATAAAATAATAAAACAAAAGATATGATTGCTCAGATTTCTGTAATTAGAAAAAAATTACAGTATATGTAAAATCAATTTCATAAAAATGTACTAGTAATTTGATTTTAAATTACAAAAGAGAAAAACTACCAAGTTCTGGATGATGTATTATTAGAAGCACAGTGTGAAGTGTAATAATAAACACCACATTACAGTGGAAAAACACTATTTAAAATACTATATTTCAATGCTCCTCTATTCACAAAGTATTTAACAGAAAGGTTATTTTAAAAGATTTATAAGCATCAAACGGTTACTAAGAGAACTCTTATTGCAAGATATCAACTACTATACATCACAGATTGAGTATATTTTCCACCTTGCACAAAATTCAATTACCTTTTATATATGCACATACAGAGATAATATATACATATAAATTTCCAATAATTATTCATAAATATTCTATAAAGTGTTGATGAACAATTATATAATTTTTTTTTCATAATCTACAGATAAGTATTGGGACAGATATAAAATTGCCTTTCCCATGCTTCTTAGGAGAAACACAAAAAAGAACAATAAGGCAGAAAGGGGGAAGAAGTATATGAATTTACAGTATAAAACTTTTACAAGAGCTTATGTACATGGCAGGTTTCAAATAGTTTTTTCCAGAAACGTATCTAAAATACACTATTGATTTGAAGATATTAAAATTTTCTCAAAAAATTTTATTTTTAGTAATAGTATTATTCATTTAAAACTGCAAATCTAAGCTCACTAAATTAACAAATAACAAGATTTTACACTATGAATACATCTTTTTTATATGAATAATACATCAGTTCTCAAATTAATTAGAACTCTGCTCCAAAGATAACTTTTGTGTAATAATAAAAGACAAAGAACTTAATGTATAATAGCAAGCAAAAGATTGAGACTTTCATATTACAGAAAAATAAATAATTTGGCTAAAACAAATGTCTCTCAATTATAAACCAACCTGGTTGCACTAAAAAAATGGCATTAAACTCTACAATAATATTTAACTTTTTTCACAAACCAATGCAAATGATATACAAATAAAAATTCAAACATAAAATCATTCACAGATCTAAAATGCTGTGTATTAAAATGCAGTACGTGCTTTATAACACCAATCTTCAATTATGATACTTTTATATACATATAAACATGTAAACTTCTTAATGAGGCCATTTTTTCCACCACTAAACAATAAAATACAATAATCAAATACATTTCTCTCCTTAGAAGCCAAAAATGAATACGATAACATATTCTTAGCTATCACATTTATCAAATAAATTAGACCTCAAACAACTCCATATTACAAAGAATATTGTTAAGTACTTAATTTTTCATTCAAAACATTTTAAATTTCAAACATTTCATTATTCAAACATTTCACTTTTATACATTTAATGCTTCTAATATTTCGATTTTTTTTTCCTTCGGAGTCAGAGAGACTAAATCAAATATATATATGTATGTGTAAGATGCCCAATAGCCCTTTCTATGCAATTAAAAATGTAAATGTTCTGGAACAGGCACAATTAGTGTGCCGATTTATTTGTGCTTGCAAATGTCAATTAAAATAAAAATGAATATTGAAATTTGCCTCAGATGCCAACCTTGTTCTCATTATGGATCTTCTATGCATGTTTCAAAATCTATCTGTGCTATAAATGACATTTTCCGATTTATTCCACACATGTATACATATATATATATATATATATATATAAAGGAGAAAGAGAAAAGAAACTTCAATAATTATGTTGCAGTAAGAACAGTAAAAAGGGCAAAAAGATTATAGTTGCAAGTAACGCAGTAGAAGACCAAAACTTTGCTAACACCTAAAACCTATACAACTTTTGTGACATAAATGATGAAATTATCAATTAATAAGATAATGAAACTCATAAAACTTTCAAATTGAAAACTTCTATTCCCAAGTTCCTCTTGACAAGTGGGTCACATAGATAATGATCATATTCAGTTTTGATTGCAGATAAGTATGATACTAGATAAATTTTTGGGTTTAGCTAAAACTATAGCTGTGTCAAATTTTAAAATATATATATAACTGCACATCTAAAGCAACAAATGTTTTAAGACAACAATGCAAAGATCTGGATGATAATTTTTGATGAATTTAAAAGATTATTATCAAGCAACTGATAATGACATTACTGGCAATCCTGTGCCACCCCCCTCCAAAAAAAACCCTCTTTTGATGACATAGAAAGCATTAAATAATTAACACCTGATAAAGACTTGGCATTAAGAGAAATGTATTTGAAGTTTTTAGAATAAAGTTGTATAACAGATCAATAAATAATAACTGTATACAAACAGTAAGTGTCCCACCAAATATAAATAAATAACCATTCCAATTCTAGGTTTTAAAACAAACTACTCCAAAACACATATTTGATAAAGTAAAAAATAATATAAATATGCTTTTTGTTTTTATATTCTTATGAATGCCTCCTATTTTGTTCTATAAAGAAATTGCTTTATTTAATTATTCTATTAACTTTTTTGGCCCAAGTGGTTTTTCCTTTTATGATTTAAAATCCGCAAATCTGCACAGCCTTTAGCCTCAAGCTCTGTAGATTTCTGCTCTTCTACAGCACTAAGAATTAATTTTTGTCCTATCACAAATGAATTCTGGAAATACAGATTCAGGAATTTTGATCTGCTATAAAAATGTCTACGGTTAAAAAAAAAAAAAAAATTACACAAAATATGTTACTGTTCTGAAGTTAAATTATATTAAAAAATTAAAACATAATTGTTAAACAATTCTGCTTGTATATGTAGGAACAATAAAATTAGACTCATAGTCTTAATTACCATTTCATTGACTATATCATTATAATGTATAGACTCATAGCCGTAATTACCATTACATTGGCTATATGATTATGATGTATAGACTCACTGCCTTAATTACCATTATATTGACTATATATATGATCATGATGTATACACATTCACCTTCTCAATATCGCTTTGGTTAATGACAAATTTTTAAATGCAGACACAAAATTAATTATTTTAGCTTAAAAAAATCCAATTTAAGCAGCAATGATAGCGGAAAAGTCTCTAAGGATTTTGAAAAACAATTTGATGTATAGGTCTCTATTTTCCAAGAAGCAATATTTTGCTACTTTACATTTATTTGCAAATGCAGTCATACTAAGAAAGAAAACTGGACTCATTTAGAGGCTGTTAGTGTGATAAGGATTAAAAAAATCTAATAAAATTCTTTACTTAAGGAAAAAATTCAATACAGTATACATATAAGAAAAGCAATTTACATAACATTAATAATACCTCTAACTCAGTACCTTGTTTATATAAGCTAAACATAATTCAATTAAAGTTCTTAAGTTAAAAACACTTCAAAGTCATTACCATTATTAACAAAATACAGCAGTCTTGATAACTTGGGACATCAAACAAATTGCACTGCATTAAACTTTCAGCAACATGTAACTCATTGTTTGTTCTATCGCAAGTAACTAAAAATTGTTAGATTTGAGAGTTTGAATATCTTCCATTCAGTTAATAATAATACTAATTTTTGACTAGATAGATTCACTGCATTTCGTTTTTTGAAAGCTTTAGAATACGCTTAATATAAAGTGATGTGAAGATATTTTAGTGAAAATGTAGGCAGTAGATTACCTTAAAACTGGAGGTAACTGGCATCAAGAGTAAAATAATTTTTGAAAGATTGAATAGTAGACTGGCCTACAAAAGTACTGCTTCGCAGTATGACAAGGCAGAAATAAAATGACCGTTGCTCGAACATTATTGGGTATATCTTGAACATTAATATATAAAAGAAAAGAAAATATTTTATTTACATAAAATAACCATAAACAATTAAATACATACATATCTATCTGGCAAATAAAAAAAGACACCCACAAGTAATGTCATTTTGTAGGTGTATGCTTTTTGGTATACTTCTTAGGCTTAATATAGCGCTAAGCTCATTCCAGTATTAGTTGTTAAAGTTTGCACACATAGTACTTTCAGCTGAGAATTTTTAGAGTATACTCAATATTTTTTACAAAATCAGTAAAAATAAACCATAAGAACGTATTACATATACTATAGTTTACCCATTATGCATTATATATACTTCCATTTTAATTGTCATCATAACATAAAACTATTATAATTATGAATATCACTGCAATTTATACAGTTTGTCTAGATTCTTGCAAGTGCCAATCGATGGCTCAATAGATTTCATAGTTGTAATTTTAAGCTTGAAAATACCTTAGAAGCAGGGTTGGCAAATTTCTTCCAGAGTGGAAAAAAAACTTTTCTTCCATTACAGTGGAAGAAATGGATAAAATTAGTTTTTGAACTTATTCGCATGCAGCACTCAGTTAAAATATTTTCATTTTCTTTATAATTTAATTAGGCTTATTTGTATGCCTGCAACAATATTTTTTTTTAAGTAATATATACATGTAAGTGCTAAGAGATCTGTTTTCACATCTGGGAATTTAGACTTAGGGAGAATTTTGATTCATACTAATAACATATATATCAAAGTAATATTTTTACTTAAAATGAGTGCAAAATAAAATTGAATTTTTTGCTATTGCACACAATAACTTTTCTTATAATTTTGAACAGATAAATTCAAAACAGTAGAAAATCTGCTCTAATCCTGCTAAACTCATGATGGCAAATTTTAAATACATTACTTAGTTCATATAAATTTAAAAAATAATACATCCCTTTCTATCATACAGAGTTTAATATATTACAAACACCATCAGGATAAAGTAAAATTTGGAAATTGTGCATTATTAGCAGAGTTAGCAAGTTTCCTTCTTGTTAAAGAAAATTAGCAGGAAAAAATTGATTTTTTACTATTTTATAGTAATATGATTATATTTTATTCATATATAATATTACATTAACTAAGTATTTTCAACTGGGGAAGGACAAGGGAATTATTTTTTTTCAATTCAGTGATGGAAACAAACCAGCTTTCTTCTGGAAAAAAATCCTAAAGCCCAATATTTTACAGAAAGAAGGTTTGCCTATTTGTCTGATGGAACATTCATGAAGTTGATCACTTTGAACTCCTTAACGTTAGAGAAACCAGCGCTGCAGATATTTAAAGGAATCCACTTAATTGACAAAACCAGCAATTGCAGAAAAAAATTCTATTTTGATCAATAGAAAAAGAATTTTTCCTCCAGCATCATAACAGGAGATTCTATCCAGCAATAATAATTCGATAAAAAATTAGGGAACTCGGGAAATTCTCCTTCATATTAGATTATTTTCCTTATCTCATTATCATCTTTCTATAGAATCCCTTCCTGCTGGAAAAAAATTTAGTTCTTATGAAGAAATCAAAAATAAATATACCAGTTGAACATTCTGAACCTTAACCCCAGAATTTTTTACGGATGAGATACAATGAACACTTGATAACCCACAGGATGAGTCGCAGGAAACAAAAAAAAAAAAAAACTATGTTGACATGTTGTTTAAATGTCTTTTTTTAAATAACATACTAAATTTACATCATGATAAAAAATGGCATTAATCATGCATTCTCTAATAAAAGAGAGCAAACTAAAAGAATACTGAAAACATAAGAATACATCAAATAAAAGACTGACGAAAATCACAAGACTCTTTTTACAGAAGTCAAATGTGGGGGTCTCCTGAAGCATTTTTATACATTTTTCACAGAGAAACGTTACTATGGATTTCATTTCAGTGAGCAAAAACTATTGTATATCATTATCACATCATTTATATACATTTTACATGCAAGTAATGCAGTTAAAAACAGTGACATTTTATTTTAGGAGTTTTAATTTGATCAGATAATGATTTCAAGCACATTGCAGAACAGAACTGAGAAGCATATATCCTACTTAATAAAATTTAAAAGGGGGAAGCTTAATAGCTAGCATTAATGTTGATGGAATTTGTTCAATTCATCAACAAGAAAGGTAATATAAATTTTAGAAAAAATAATTTCTAAAATAGCATTAATTTATGTTAACAGAAAACCAAAAGTCCAACTATTACAACAGTTTGAATTTCTGGATTTTCCTGATTCTCAAGAATAATTTAAATTAAAATCAAGGAATTGATGATGAAAAATAAATCGAGAATTGTGTTTTTAATTTGAAACAATACAGCTTGAATTTATTTTAAAAAAATTATTTATAGCAAAACCACTAAAAAGTACTTTTATATGATAACAAAACAGTTTCCTCATTCAGAAGAATTAAGCTGCATCTGTTAATCTAACAGTAGATAAAACATTCGTTCTAACAAGAAACATTTTAAAATTTTATTGCAGAGTTTGTAAAATATTTCTTATGATAAATGGTTCTCCCTCCAACTATTACTTGCTTTCAGAACCATTATCATGAAACTATTAAATTACAAATATGCAGTTGTGTAAATAAAAGCAGAAAATAAATAAAAAATTTTCCACATTGAGGAATGTTGCAGACTAGCTGATATGTTTCAAAATGTGAACAGAGTAAAGCTAAGTTTCAGTGGTGCAACTATTATCTATTAAGACTTCAAATTCATCAAAATTTGCTAATTTATTAACTCTACATTTTTCAGATTGTCTTTTTCTGGGGTCCAATTTTATGCAGGACAAGAATTTCATGAATGGCCCTCCCGAAATAATAGTTATGAACATTAGCCCTACTACAAAGTAGGGGAAAAAAAGGGGAGGGCACAGTTTCCCATTAAATACTGTACAGTAATATATCATACTAGGTTTCTAAATTAAAATTGTTAAACCTTTATTGCAATTCCTTTAAAAAAATGAAATAAATATATATATACACCCTATTTACTTGCATATTTTCCCATTTTCCTATTAATTTTACCGCTCAAAAATCAGAAGGGAGAAAATATGTGGCATATATTATTTCTAATGAGATGACTTATATGATAAACATAGCAAATTAAAAAGTACAAGAGATACACTAATGGTTATTATATTATATATTTCAAATGATTTATGAATTTCAATAATATTTTTCTTTACTTAACAAAAATAATTTATTTGTGCATAAATTTTACACTGTTATTATAAATCAGAAGTCCTTAAAACATATGCTGGGAAAACTAAGGGGCGGGGGTGAGGATATGCGAGGGACAAAAATATGCGAGTAAATACTGAATATAATATAATCTGATATTGAGGTTTATAATATATTCTGAATTATAACTATAGGTTTAGTAGTGTTCTGGACTTAACAGGATACATCTTCACATTAAAATGATTTACCAATTTTTGGAGCCAAACGATTATTTCTACATTAATTTCTGGAATTTACACAAACATTGTGTAGTCTGTCCAATAAATATGTAAATTAAGCTAGTATGGTGACCCTGAGTTGATATTATGCCATGTGCACTTGCTATTCTGTCGGCTGGGAACTTACTAGAGTGACAGTAACCACCAGACCGTCATGGCAAACGTACAGCTAGAGGTGGAATTTTATTGTTCTTGTCGATAATGGATATTAATGAACAATGAATCAACATCAAATTTTGGGTGAAACTTGGAAAAAGCTCTCAGGAAGTTCAAGAAATGTTGAGGGCTGTTTATAGAAATAACGCACAAAAGAAAACAGCTCTTTTCAAGTGGATCAAGCGTTTGAGTGAGGGCCATGAAGACTTAAAAGGACTAGGCAAGGTCAAGACGACTGTTGACTTCCTGTATTGAAGACAACATCAAATGTGTTCAATCTCTTGTAGTATCTGCCTATCAATTGTCTGAATGATTGCTAATCAACTGAGGAATATTACCTGTGCACACAATTTTAAGAGAACATTTGGAGTTGAGAAAATTGTGGGCAAAAACTGTCCCAAAGCTGCTAACACCTGACCGAAACATAAGAAAGACCGAATGCTGCACCGACTGGAACAACTCAGTTCAAACTTCCAGTTTCCTTGAAAGGATCATCTCTGGTGATGAATCAGGGTTGTCATATTATTTGGACAACATAGAGACAACAAAACATGAAATGACAAAGTAACTGAAGGACTACTAAAGACGATGTTTTCAACAACGGACAGGGAGGTGGAACAAGTATATTGCTATACATGGAGAGTATTTTGAAGGGGATAAGAATGATGTACCCTAATTTTGTGAAGTAGTGTTTACAACATAAGTTTGCATATTTATTGGACAGACTACGTATTTCCAAGACAGTTTGGTAATGATATGAGTAGTATAAACAGGAAAAGGAAGCAAATAACTTGACAGATCTTCAGTATTAAAAGTTTTTAAACTAAAAACCAGCTGAAATTATCTTAAGCATCAAGCATACTTATATTAATTATATAAGCACTAAAAGTTCAGTATTATTATTATACGAATACACAAAGCTACATGCAATACACTATAAACATTTAAAAATAAAAGAATTTCCCGATGAGCAATTATTAGACTTCACATTTCTAGTAAATGCAAATTTAAGACAGAAATACTAATATTTTCCTAAACAGAACTGAAAGCACATTTAACATGAAAATTTACATAAGATATGTTTGAGGTTTCTACAAAACAGACAAAAGCCTTATTTGCATAAAAAAACCATGATTGAAATTTTGATACAAACTGAACACACAAAGATGAGATACTCACAGTTCATTTTTAAGCTTACATATTTACACAATGTATTTGTCAGAAGAATATAAAATTACAACTTTGCGTACTGCTAGGTAAATAAATAAAAGATTGTTACAGGGTCTCCTCTTTTGATTCCATAATAAATCCTTTTTTTTTTTTCTAATTTTATTCAAACCATCTCTTGAGGCAATCTCCACTTCATTCTAGAATAAAATCGTATATTCATAAACATTTAAGAAAGCAACATTGAAACGTAAAAATATTAATCTATTCTCTTTTATCTGCATAATTACCAATTATAAAAAAGAATTCAATAAATTAATTTAAAATAATTCCTCTGGAATAGCAATTTTTTTTTACCTCCAGAACAATATACAAAAACATAAAATAAAAATTTAAACTTCAAAATTTGAATTATTACATCATGCATCCCAAAAATATCGATCTCTTGAACTCAATTCGTAGCCATAACAAAGTATGGCAAGAAGCTTGTCTCATGTAAAAAAAACAAAAAAGAATGCATTTTTCAGATTTACCTCA
Source organism: Stegodyphus mimosarum (assembly GCA_000611955.2). Taxonomy (NCBI): domain Eukaryota; kingdom Metazoa; phylum Arthropoda; class Arachnida; order Araneae; family Eresidae; genus Stegodyphus; species Stegodyphus mimosarum. The sequence goes on along the minus strand of KK112731.1, from coordinate 32,839 downwards.
TATATTAATATTTGAATTATTCATTTAGTAATAATTCTGATTTATTAATTTTATATTACATTGAAAGAGTTATCAAAATACATCAATAAATGCTGGATTTTTTTTATGCAATACTAATTTCAATATTCTAACTTGTGCAAACTGTAAGTCCTGGATTAATCATATTTGATCAGAAATCAAAGACTTATAAAGCATACTGCTTATAAAATATGTGTAACTTTTTCATAGTTTGGCATTTGATGACATATGTAAATTTAAACATGGAAAACACAAGAATATTATCTTGGTGACAAGATTTCATATTTTGAGTTCAAACACATGCTGCCAATATACTTACATTATTTAAAATGTGTTAAATGTTATTCAAATATGATATGCCATAATTTATAAATGTTATTTAAAATGTTTTTATTAATTGCATTAATTAGTATTAATTACAAAATACATATAAACAATTTTTGTATTAGTGGCATTACAGAAGTATTTACAGTATTAAAAAATGCAGACCAGAAGTGCAGCTAGAACTTTTGCCACCCGGAACAGATGCCAAGTTTACTATCCCTCGATATACAAACAAATAACTATGAAATTTGCCATAATGATAT
>KK112731.1:3587-32224 GCA_000611955.2 Stegodyphus mimosarum | reverse complement strand
CCTATGTTTATTTCGAAGAAAAGACATAATAGAGGTCTATTTGATTGCTCCTGCAGTTATGTAGACAGTAAAGAAAGATGTCTTAAATGCAAAATATATATTTGTAGTTCTTAAATATTTCTCAAATGACTTTTATTTAGAAAATGCTTCTCACTATTTGCAGTACTTACAACATTGGAGGGGGGGGGGAGTCACACCGTTATAATATTATGAACATTTGTTCTGGTGATTGTATTTTAGAATGAACTGCAGAAATTCAAACTGCTCTTCAACAATTCTGTTTCTATTCTCCTAGCAGTAATGGAAATAAAACTCTGTAATATTTCTTTCTTGACTAAGAGTTCTTCCTTAAGAATATCACCATCCTCATAATTTAAATGATATTCGTTATTTGCATTCGAGAGTTTTGACAGAATAAAAATGGTATAGTAGCTGTTGAAATCTAGGAATTTCCTTGAGTGCATTTTCTAATACAAAAACTCTTTTCTTCTCAATTTAATTCCACATGGCAATTATGAATCTGATTATTCTTCAGCTGCCTCGATGATCTGACTAAATTTTTGCAAAAGATGGTGCCCTTAAAAATGTGCCAGGTGAATTGCCCTCCCCCTCTAGCTATGCCATAGGCTGAATTTCATTTTATTTGAAGCTTTGAAGCAATTTGATGAAATGGCAATTTCTGTGAAAACTGAAAAATATTGAAGGCAAGCTCTGGCTGAATCAGCACCATTTTCATTAGCATTAACCATAAATACTAAAAAATATAACAATAATTTGTGACATAATTTAAGACCTATATACACAGTCAAAAAACTAAAGAGTTTCTAAAACTATTCATTAATTTTATCAATTCAAATAAAGATAAGTCAAATCTTAAGATTATCACTGTAGTCTTCTAAAAACATTAGTGATATAGGTACGACTTCAGTTTTACATCACAGAAGCATTTTCTGTTATGTAAAAATAATGAATGCACTGTTTTAAATTCAAAGTTGTTGTAGTCTAAAATGCAAATTTTGTAAAAAAATTCTTTTAGAAATGTGCAAGTTTCCCAAAACTAATCCATTAGTTTTAAAGTGAAGGAGAATAATAATACATAATTTGCTTTCTATTGGTTTTCATCTATCCACCCTCATCCAAAAGGGAGAAAGTAATTTATGAATATTAACCCTTTGTAATTCTGGCCAAAATCACTTCTCTTTATTTCCTTTCCTCTTCAGGAGAATGAAGACAAAATGGGCTACAGCTTTGCAGCCCGGGGCAGTCCCTGCATTTGAAACCTTTCTTGATATACAAACAAGTCAAAATGACATATAGCGAAATCTATTTTAACTCTTATGCTTATTTTTGAATTAAAACCTTAATTCCAACACATCAAAACTATATATATATATATATATTTGCCTGCAAAACCAATAATGACACTGTAGAATTCTAATTGATTACTTCAATGGCCATTACATAAAAGATTTCATAAATGCCAAATAACATTTGCAGTTTTAAAAAAAAAACTCTTTAGTATCTTTAGTGACTTGAAAACTCTTCTGGTAACTTCTCCCTTGAAAACTCTTCTGATAATAGCAATTGCGAGGAAAGTTTGAAATAGTATTATAATATTTGGAACTTTAAGCTGGGGATTGTATTTACTTTATTCTGTTTTACTTTGTTCATATTTACTTTGTTCTGGAGACTGTATTACTGATAAACTGCAAAAATTCAAAAGAAGCACCCTTCTACATTCCTGTTTCATTTTTTCTAGCAATAGCAGAAAAAAACTCTCAATTATTTCTCTCTTAAAGAGGAATTTTTCTTTATTAATATCAACATGATCATAAAGTAGTTGATATTAATAATTTTCATTCAAAATCTTCAATTGAATATAAAAAGACATAACAACAGTATATAGCTGTTGGAATTTCTTTAAATTCTTTATCTAGAGTAAAAAACTATTTTTCTTCTCAAACTAATTTCATATGGCAAACCAGAATCTTATTATTCTTTACCTGCCTTGATGATCCACATGATTAATACCTATAAAATAATGTTTTGGGCAAAAAGTATTGCCCAGGGCAGACTGGCCCCTTTGCCTCTCTCTAGCTATACCACTGATGCAGACATGTTAACATGCATATGGAAAATAAAAGATTACTTTGGATATCTTTCTGGATTTCTAAAAATAATTCTAAATAAATGAATCTCTTATTATATGAAGATGACTGGCAATATACTTGTGCTAAAAAGTTATCAGAAAAATTTATAAAAAACATTTTAAGATATGGTTGATTGTAAAGTAATACCTAGACATTAGAAAAATGTGTATAGTAAAATAAGATTAATTGGAAATATATTTCAGTATTTCGAATATTTCGAAAGCCCATCTAAAAATATAAAAATTCGAATAGTTTTAGAAAATATTTTTATATTTTAGAAAGCACCTAAATTATGATCCCTTTCAAATGAATTTTTGCCATGCATAGTATAAAAGAAAGCTTGAATGACTTCCATATTTTAGAGAGTCGAATATAATGCTTATTCCCCATTAAATACTTCTCTGACAGCCATGTTGTGTGTGCATTGCCTAAATCTTAAAGTATACATTAAGACAGCATTCCTCTATTATTTCTAAATTTTTATATAAGCGAAAATATTAGTTTTACTTCAGGATATCAGAGTTAGATTAGTTCATTAAACCTTCTTGAAAAACATTTTTAACATACCAAGCTCATAAATTAGTAGTTGTCTTATATTTTAAGCTCTTCCCCCACCCCTTTCTAATAATCGAATTTTAATCTTATAGTACTCATGAGTAATACTCGAATGCAGTTAACTGTCAGATTTGCTAAGGATCAAGTGCGATTTGGGAGACTGAAAAATTTCTGTTACTGGAAAGTCATAATGCATTGTCATCATCACAGCGCAACATTAATTTTCTCCACCTCATCTGAGACTGTAGTTCAAATCAGCTTTCATTCCTGCACTTTTCATACAGCAAAACATGCTAAACTGAAATACACTGGAAGAAAAAATTTAGGTGACCAATATCACCTGCTGGAGTAGCGGTTTCTGTGGTTCTGAGGCAAGTCGGGAGGCAAAAAATAATCTTGAAATTCTATGATGCAGTTATCACGAGAAACATGGGAACATATTGCACTTTTCTCTGAAACTCAATAAAAGTCAACAGATTTGCGGGGAATTATTTTAAATTTATTTTTCTATTAACAAATTTCTACACATGTTAGAGGGCAGAAATTTTGAAATTTATATGGATCAGAAACTGTTAATATATGTTTTTAAGCAAAATCCCCACAAATGATTGCCTTAGCAATTATGCTATTTAGATTTTATTTCTCAGTATTCTACTGATATTAGGCAAAGTTCTAAAAACGTCGTTGCTGATGCTCTTTTGAGAATCAAAAATCGATTCCATAAAAAAATCTCCATTTTTAGATTAAAAAAAAATTTTTCCAAAGCTCAAGAGCATGATCCAGATGTACAAAACCTTCTCAAAAACAATGTTATTTTTGAAGCTGGAATTCAAGCTATGACAATATTCTTTGTGATATCTCTACAGATGTTCCTCATCCATTTGTTCTGAATTCCTTTCACAGACTCTTCTTTAATCATCTGCATAATCTGTCATATCCAGGAACTGTAGCTACTATGAAATTCGTGTTCTCGTTACGTATGACCCAATACGAAACATCATAAGAAATTGGGTGAAATCCTGTGAATTTTACCAAAGATATAAAATAACCAAGCACTAAAGCACAACTGGATACATTCTCTCTTCCTGATGCACAGTCTAACAGTTTTACAGAAATCCAAATGATATAGTTGGCCCATTATCACCATCAGAAAGCAATGTGTACCTTTTGACTCTAACAGATAGATTTTCCAGATAGACTGAAACTATTCCTATCTTTGATATGAAAATAAAAAATATTTGCAGAGCTACTTTCAACTCATGGATATTTTTTAACTTTGGCTGTCCATCAGTCATAACAGACCAAGGTTCTCAAATGGGATCTGCAATGTTTGCAGAATTTACATACATTTTGGATAAAAATAGAATCCTAATGACAAAGTCAAATGGCATTGCTGAACGATTTTATCTACATTTAAAATCCTCTTTCAAGGTTCACAAGACCAATCAATAACTGGACTGAAATAATCCCACTGCTTTACCCGATATTTCAATAGGAATTACAGAGGATCTGCAGATATCTTGTGCAGAACTGGTGTATGGCTCAATTCTCAGGCTGGCTAGTGATACAATAATGCCATCTCCATATAAAAGTCAATTCATCATTAATCTCTGGCAACAACAGAATGCAACACCTAAACCCAATAGTGACATCTGCATATTGTCAAGGTAAGTATTATGCCAGTTCTACCTTAAAATCACGTACACAGCGCAAAAAAAAAGGGGGGAGCAGTTCTGTATCTCCCACTCTACTAGGCCAATTGACAAAATTCAAATTGTGCTTTTCATGTCTCGAAAGCATGACTTAGGATGTATATCAGATATATAGCATTGTTCTAACATAGGTATTTTGACACAAAATAGGTCTTTTTCTAAAGTAACATACCAATTTTTTTTACATATTTCGATTCTACGTCTCAAATTATACTTAAATATTATATTTTGTAAAATTTGGTGCGAAATTTACGGAGAAATTCAAAAATTTAACTTGGCGAATCTTTTTCAGTTTTCACCAAGAATAATTCACTTGAAGAACTTCTTAATACACAGCAACTTACTTTCCTATCCCTTCCATTTTCAGGAGCAAAAAAAAGTCACATCGTTCCTACCTTTTTACATTGTGCATGAATGGAAGAAAAGTCCCATCTTTCTACTTTGAAATAATTTAACAAAATGCGTAAACCACATTAGGTGTTATTATCGCTTTCAACAAATATGCCAAATTTCAAAACGCGCCAACATATAAATTCACATATATCTTCGAAAATTTTGAATAAAAAGCTCTAATTTTTTGCAGGTATACTTAGAAATACATCTACTTTAAGGTAACGATATAAATTTTATAGGTTACGATTCAAAATTTGTTTCCAAAAATTTATAAAACTTATTTAAAAACTCAAATTTTAAAAATAAATCATAAAAAATGGGTGAATTTTATTTGGAGTGAACCTAAATTTCCAACTGTGAAAGAAGAAGTCAAGTAAGTGTAATAAGAAAAGAGATATTAATAAATATATATCAAATTCAATTAACATTGAGGAGCTAAAAGTTTGAGATCGAATTTTTTAAAAACTACTTACGCGATTCTTACAAAACTTGGCAGTTTGGCATAATTTGAGTCGTAGAATGGAAATATGTAAAAAAATTGGCATCTCATTTCAGAAAATGTCCAATTTTGTGTCAAAATACCTATATTAGAACAATACTATACATAAATCTAATACATATCCTAAGTCGCACTTTCGTGACATAGAAAACAATTTGAATTTCGTCAATCGGCCCAGTAGAACGGGAGCTATAAAACTGTCCCATTATATATATATATACTTGCATATCGATCAAGTTAAGCCTATGCTGTGCCAGTCACACTCAGATCCACACAGAACGGATGAAACTCACAGCTGAAATAAATGGCCTCAAATCTACTGTGTCTATACAGTGTGTAAACCAGCCTTTTTGTTTTCAAACTAATTTCTCTGAACTGAAACCAAAGAGAGACTTGAAGACAGTTCAACAGAATAAATCTGCTACAGAACTCTCTAGGACACAAACCGTCTCAAGACCGGAAAGACATGTTCGCTTCCTAAAGAAACTTGCTTCTTAGATTACAATTTAAAAACATTTTGAAATTTGCTTTGTTACATACTTATTATTTCATTTTTATATGTGTACATAATAACCTTGTCACATATTGAATTGCATTTTGATTGATTTCTTCTAATTTTATATCCTAATTTTGTTATTAAGGAAAAAAAAACTCAACAGCATGGACCATGTCAATTCTTTGAGTTGCCATCAAAGAAACTGGAAGGGAACTTTGTCGGATAGTGGTGGGCATGCTTCTTGCAACTGCACTGCCGACAACCCTAAAGAGCACAAGTTTTTGGAGTGCATAGTCTTGCGCGCACGTTGCCGACAATCCTAAGGAGAAGTTTTTGGAGAAGCATTGAGGAAGAACTGAGACCTGCTGTCGAGGAGTAGTACACACATTTGAAATCTTGAAATAAAGATAAATTTTTATTATGTATTATATGTGATTAATGTTCTTGATGAGCTACTAGTCTACTCAGACCACATTTTTAATTTTGCAAGCTGTAACTATCTAACTGCCGATAAAATAACAGAAAAATACAAAGTTTTTAATCTTTGATATGTCTACTGACAGCATGACAAAGTTTATCTTTTTTTTTTAATTAAATATAACAAGTATCTGAAAAGTATTGCTACACTTTCAAAAATGAAATAAAAACAAAGATTTTCACTTACAGATTTCTACATTCCATAAAGAAATGATTAGTTATTTTCAATGATACATGAAGTAGATGGTGTTACATACTGGTACAAGGTAAAAGGTAGAAACAAAACCAAAATCTCTCCTCCCTAGCAGAAGCTGCGATGATGTTACACGAACCGAAGAATGCTTTCGTCACAGTCCTTGCAAATTGATTCGCTGCGTGGGCCAGCAATTACAAATTCCGAAATCAACTATGCATGATGTAGTACATAAAAGATCACAGCTTCATGCATAGAAATTTCAATTGTTGAATGAGTTAAAGCATGATGATAAGCCTTTAAGTCAAGCATTTGTAGAAGATATGTTACAAAAAATGGAGGAGGATGACTCAGATGAGTCAACTTTCACGTATTATTAAACTGATACAGTTTAACAATACATAATACATCAGGTATTGTTAATCAACAAAGTATGTACATATGGGGATTAGAAAATGCCCATGCCATACTGCAGGAAGCAAGAGACAGCCCCAAAATAAACCTATGATGTGGTTTACCGCACAAGCAAATTATTGGACCTTTTTTCTTTTCCGAGAAAACGTCCGATCTGACAGTTACCTCTATGTGCTTGAAATTTTCACATTTTTTTTCATATAGAGGACTTGGAACCCAATATTTTCAAGCAGGATGGGATACCAGATACTGGAATTTAGAAGGGCGAAAGGTTTTGGATGAAAAGTTCCCCAGGCAATGGATGGGAAGAAAAGGTCCGATACCATGGCGACCTAAGTCAAATCACATCGGCTATTCAAAGTGTTGATTCTGCATTGCTTCATACATGTGGCAAGAAATCTCGTACAGACTCAATGTGTTGAGCACAAAAAAACATGCGTTTTTTTGGTAATATTTTATTCCACAATTTTAATGGTTAGCACATTAAAATCATAGAATAAAAGATTGCCAAAAAAGAAAACTTTGATTTTTTTTATGGAACCAAAAAAAAAACAAATGAAAATCTTTGTTTATCTGTAATTAATATTTGAAAGTGTAGCAATACTTTTTGAACACCCTTTATGTTCGCAACAGCTATCTGTTACAAATATAGATTTCAAGTAATTAAAATTTTTTTGTTGTACATTGAAATATTTTAAATATCAACTGAACAGATGGATAAAATTTGCTGATACAGTAATCCTCAATATACAAGGACTAAAAATTAATATTAAAAATCTCTTCATTTAACTTTACTGGCAAATACATGCATTATGTTTGTATGTACAGACAGTGTGACAGTTAAAATATTGCTGCAACATACAGATAACATAAATTATAAATACTTGGAAATTAAGTAAAAAATAACTTACTTCTAATGTGGGAGGAACATATATTTAGGACTTTTCATACCTCTCAGAAACAAAAACTTTGGCAACATCATAATTGAAACTGTCATTTAAAATAGCACTTTTTACAGTATCATTTTTACAATGACATTTACAAGTGCAACTTTTAGAGTTTGTTGATGTAGAACTTTCCAAATCAACATTTAACTGTATTTCACTTTTCTGAAATACAGAGGACCCAACACAATTACTACAGCCATAAACATGACATTCACAGGAACATGATAAAACATTGAAATTGGTTTCAAAAGGTTGATATGGGTCTACTAATCTTTTGGGTGCTTGCTCATGGGTTTCACCATTAGATTTGCAACTCACAGTTTCAATGAAATTGTCACTGAAAATGTTAGTTTGAGAGCTTTCAAAATTTGATTCGAATGCTGCCCAATTTTGATCAGATGTAGAAAATGGCACATCAGGAAGAGAATTAGCACCATCAGTTTCATTAAAGGGATCTCTTGAATCAATTTTATCAATCCTTTTACTTAATCTCGGACTATGAAGGCCTCTTTCACAAAAATCTGTCCAACTCTTCACTGATGACTTTTTTGGACTTTTAATACGACCAGTAAATTGTTCGCCTGGTAAAGAGAGCTTGATTTTTGAAATTTTTGAGTCCATTGTGGGAGATACTGACTGGATAAATGCTTCTAAGGGAGCAACATTGATGGGTGTAGTACTACGAGGTCTATCAATGGGCTTTGTTGTAATTTCCAACCTTTGCTGCCTAGATGGAATAATAACTTGCTTTGGAACTTCAAACACAAATGGCTGTAATTCAATTACAGAATCTTCATCTATTTCAGATAAATCATGTGTTAACAGATTTTCAGCTTCAAAATCATCATCCTTTTTTTCAGGTTCAGTTTCTTTTAACTCAAATGTTAATTCCGATTCTGATGATTCATGACTCTCCTCAACAACAGCATGAACATTTTCTTTCTCAGGTACATTAGCCACAACTTTTTCTTCAACTGGTCGTGACAGAATATTGTATTCCTTCTCAAATGACTTTTCATTTATATTTTTTTCGCTAATATTAATCAATTTACGATTAAGTCTACGCTCATCGGGTATTTTATCTCTGTGCTCTGAATTTACTTTTCCCAAATCATTTTGAGCTTCCTTAGTTACATGCCTCGATTCTGTTTCTTTTGGCAACTCATTTTCTTTTCCTTTAAATTCATTTTCTTTTGCTTTAGAAATAAATTCATTTTCTTTTCCTTTAGAAATAACCCCATTGTTCAGTTTCACTGTTCCTTTTTCAGGTAAATCTCGATGTTGTTCTGAAATACTCAGTATCTCCCCTTGAAAGAAATTTTCAGGAGGTGATGGTGAATTGATATTTTTCTTACTTTTCTTTTTGAAAAGTGATAAAAATTTATCTTTTTCTTTGGGCTTAGAGTCTGTTGACTCTTTTTTATAACTTTCATTTTTAGACTTTTTCAATGTCTTTTCAGAAGAAACAGAAGAATCCTGTTGAGATAATACAGAACTACTACTTTTGGCACTGTTTTGATTATGGCTTTTAAAAATATCAGTCCATGAGCTCTTCCTTTGATTGTATTCTGATTCTGCAGTTCCAATTGTTCCTAATGATAAAGCAGACCCTTTCTTTTGTTTAATACTCAACACAGAATCCTCCTTAGACAATGATGACAAGGAAGAAGTCCTTAACTCATTAGAGGATTGTGTTTGATAAGGTTCACCAGGTGTTAGTGTAAAATGTGAATCAAAATCACTCTCTATATGTGGTGTAGATTGGGATGAAATCGTTAAGGAATCGGGAGTATTAAATTGAAGATCTCTACTCCCCGATTCATCATCAAACACACTAGGCGTATAAATTTTCACTTGAGATGTATCTTCAGGACTCTCAAGTTCATCAGATGGCAAGTCTTCAAAAGATGCCAATGGTGCAGGCCCAGCTTTAATTTGCCTAGAAGCATAACTAGCCCTTTTTATAGCATCCATTACTTAGTTTTGAAGATAACACTCAGAAATTACTCCCATTATTTGCAACCAATGCATCAGTTTTCATTCAGCAATTTTCTGCATGATGAGAAAAAGAAACCTGAAAAATTAAATATACAGTAAGTTGAATTGGAAATAAAAACGTTATTACAATTGTTAACAAAGGTTGTTAAATTTTCAAGTTACATAAAAACATTCTTATTTCATATGAACACACAAACTGAGAAAAACTTCATTTACATAGACTACAATGTGCACAAGACAGCAGTCTACACTATGAATGTACAGCTGTGTAGTACAGTAGAAAGTCCCGAGATCCGAACATCCAATACCCAGATTGATCTAAAATCCAGATCTCAAAGCCACCAACGATCTTTTTTTTTTTTTTTTTTTTTGTATGCTTTATGTATGTGCATCTTATATCCCCCCACCATAATAAAACATGCGCAGAGTCCCGATTCTTAATTTCACTTCAGCACTAAATAAAATACAGTACAAAGTCTGAGATCCGGACATCCAATATCCCGAATGAACTAAAATCTGGACTTTAAAGCTGCCAACAAAAATTCTTTTAGGAATTTTTTTTTATGCTTTAGGCATTCACATTTGATTTTTTTTCCCATAAGAAAACATGTGGAGAATCCCGATTCTTAATTTTACTTCGGCACTAAATAAAACACCTCATTATTGAAGAAACAATCATTTTAGCATAAATTTGTGTGATCAATAATTTGGCTGCAGAACTGCTTGGCACAAATCTCAAATATATTATCTAATATTTTATATCCCTGATGCCAACCTGGAGAATCACTATTTATCATATTTTGCTTTCATCACCGTATGTTTATCAGCACATGGCAACTTGAGTAATACACTGATCCCTAAACATTTTTTTTAAAAATATAAGTAATGGAATAAAGAGTATGGAAACCTTTCCATGTCGACATTACACTCGCCAATGATTACAGATTTAAGTTAAATGAGTTAAATGTTGACAAGGAAAAATTTAACAAAAATTTCTTTTCATATGCTAAAAATAGAATTCGTTTAAGATACTCACAGGCCAAAAGATTACATTTAGTGCTACTTGAATTATGAATAATTGATCTTTATTTCGCATAAACCCAGAACCGGCCGCACCGGGCAACAGAATTTAGGGAAAACAAAATTTAGAGAAGCACCGAGTAACAAAATTAAGAGATGAGAAAATTTTTAGAATTTAGGGAACGCATTGGAACCGAAAATTAAGGGACGGCAAAAATTTAGAACTTAGGGAGGCACTTGGTAGCATAATTTAGGACCCGCATTGACGGCAGCAAAATATCTAGCACTGGCCCTCAGTAAGCTTAATTATATATAGGACTTTATCTATTCAGGACTCAGATAAGCCTTAAGCATGTGTAAGAACTAGACATAAGTATAAAAAATATCTAAATTAATACAATTCAGGCTTAATTGTCTCAGTGCTCGAAAAACGAAAGGCAAAATTTAATGGAACATTTCATCGCCATGCTACATAGCCAATCATGTACAGCGGATGCTATTAGGCTAGGCTAAAGTTATACTTTACCGATTCCAAAGACTTTCAGTTAATAATAGCAGATTGTGCTGTTCCTTACTTTTCTGATTTGATCCAGCTTATTACTTTTTGTAGGCTGTTATAATTAATAATCAAAAGTTTAAACTAAAGTTTGAACTTTTGATTATTATGTCGAAAGGAGTTTCTAATTCTGGAGCTGTAAGAGGATTTACAAAGTGAAAGCACGTTTCGATGTCCATTGAACAAAAAGTGGCAATGCTGCAAAAAATGGATATAGGTATGTCCGTCTCAAAATTATGCGAGCAGTATGGCATTAGAAAGTCAACTATATATGACACAACACAAAAAAGAACCTTTTGTGGACTTTGACACCCCACTAGCATTGAATGACAGAAAAATTATTCGCTATGTTAAAAGTGACGATCATGACAAAGTGATGATTGAATGGTTAGACAGAGACGCAGCAAGGGCTTGTCATTGATGGGTCGAATGTTAATGGCTCAAGCCAAAATATTTTATGAAGAAATGAACTTAAAAACTGAGTGTACATATTCAATAGACTGGTTAACCAAGTTTTAAAATCACTGTGGTATAATGCAATTAAAAATTTCAGTTGAAAATGCTTCAGCTCATACTGAAGCTGCTGAACTATTTGCAGATAAATTCATTGAATTCATTAATAGTGAAACGTTATGTCCAGGACAAATTTACAACATTGATGAAACTGGTCTTTTCTGGGAATATGTACCGCAAAATACTTTGGCAACCTCTGCAGAAAAGGCTCCAACTGGTGTCAAAGATTCAAAAGCTAGGCTAACAATTTTAGCAGGCACATATGTTGCAGCAAAGCACAATTTGAAATTTTTTGTAATAAAAAAATACGCGACCTCGAGCATTTAAAGAAGTGACGACTTTCCTGTTATATATCATGCAAATAAAAGAGCACGGATGACACAAACGTTAATGTATGATTGGTTTGAAAATCATTTCATACCTCAGTACTTCACAAAAATTGAATTTGGTTGGTTTACTTGATGACGCAAAAATAGTCCTGATTGCAGAGAACTGTTCGGTCCCTATTTCGCTTGAAGTTTTAAGGAAAGATAATGTATCCATGTTTATTCTTTCCTCCAAGTCCTTCATTCAGCCTATGGATATTGGAATAATGTGCACGCTGAAGTGCAAATATAAAGTCACATTTTTAAAATCCAAGTTGAATATCCTGAATATTGGCAAGGCGTTTCAAGAATTTCACTATTTATTATATTTTGTTTTCATCACCGCATGTTTATCAACACATGACAACTTGAGTAATGACTGATGCAGCGACGCCTAAACAATTTTTTTTATATTAGTAATTGAATAGCAAAGAATATGACCACCTTTTATTTTGATATTACGCTCGGCTATGATTACAGATTTAAGTTAAATGTTCTAAGAAATGTTGACGAAAAAAAAATTTAACAAAAATTCCTTTCCATATGCTAAAAACAGATTTTGTTAATGATTCTCAAAGGCCAAAAGATTACATTTAGTGTTATTTGAAATAAGAGTAACTGAACTGTTATCCACATAAACCCAGGACCGGGGCCAAGGCTCATATGGCCGCAGCAGGCAGCAGAATTTAGGAAAGACAAAATTTTGCGAATTTTGAAAAGCACAGAGCAACAAAATTAAAAGATGACATGATTTTTAGAATTTAGATAAAGCACTGGAACCCAAAATTTAGGAGTGGCAAAAATTTAAAACTTAGCAGCAGAATTTAGAACCTGCAGAGACTGCATCAGGCAGTAGGATATTCTAGCACCTGCCCTTGATAAGTCTTAAGTGCCTGTGGGAATTTATTTATTCAGGACTCAAGTAAGCCTTAAGCATGTGCAAGAAATAAAACAAATATAATAACTAACTAATACAATTCAGGCTTAGTTGTCTCAGTGCACGAAAGAATCAAGACAAAGCGGAACAACTTGTCTTTCATCATCTATTTCATGATACATAAGCAATAACATATAGCGGGCACTATTAAGACAGGCTAATATTATACTTTACTGATTCCAAGGAATTTCAGTTAATATAGGAGATTGCACTGTTCCGTAACTGATTTGATTCAGCTTATTATATTTTGCTAGCTGTTATTATTACAGCAATTCACGAAAATTAAACTTTCGATTATGTCAAAAAGAGTGTCCGGATCTACAAAGTGAAAGCATGTTTTGATGTCAATCAAACAAAAAATGGATAAAGGTATATCCGTATCAAAATTATGCAAGGATTATGGCACTAGAAAGCAGTGGCATAGCTAGGGTGGGGAAAGGGGGACATCTGTCCCCCGCCGCAGCATTCAGGCGGCACCAAATTGATGCTACGAAATTTTTTAATATAATGTTTTCCATTCTTGGCACACAGGAAGAAGCACAAATTCTTCAGTTGTCCCCGGGCACTCGAACCCTAGCTACTCCACTGCTAGAAAGTCAACTTTATATGACATAAGGCAACAGAAAACGGAATGTTTTGAAGATTTTGTCGATTCAAACACCCCATTTGTAATGAATAATGGAAAAGTTATTATACTAAAAGTGAGGATCATGACAAAGTGATGATTGAATAGGTCAGACAGCATGGCAGCGAGAGCAGGGGATCCAATGCTAGGCTCAAGCCGAAATATTTCATGAAGAAATAAACGCTGAGTTCATATATTCGGCAGGTTGGTTACTTCATCTAAAAATTGCCATGGTATATAGCAATTAAAATTTTCATGTGAAAAAGCTTCAGCTCATCCTGACTGTAGATGAATTCAATGAACTCATTAATAGTGAAAACTAGAACTAATTTACAATGCCGATGAAACTGTGCTTTTCTGCCAATACTTTAGCAACCCCAAAATACTTTAGCAACCTCTACAGAAAAGGCTCCAATGGGTGTCAAAGATAAAGTGAGGCTTGGCAACATTTGAAGTCAGTTGGTTTATCTGATGACGCAAAATTTGCCCTGATTGTAGACAACAGTTCGGCTCATACTTCATTTAAACTTTTAGTCAAAGATAATATATCCGTATTACTCTTTCCTCCAAATAGTATGTCCATCATTCAGCCTATGGATATCGGAACAGTGCGTGTGCTGAAATGCAAATATAAAGTAGCATTTTTAAAATCCATGTTAAATTTCTTGAATAATGGCAAGACTATTCACGAATTTTTTAAATATTTTAACATAAAATCTGCTGCATAAAAACAATCGTGAGAGAATGTGTCTATAGACACTTTAAAAAATGCTTTGTATAATTTATGTCAGCTACCATATTTTATGGTGAGAATGATGAAGATGATAGGTGCAAATTTGAAAGTTTTCGGATATCACAAACCAAAGCTAAAATTTTCCAATGAATGACTAATAAATGAAGTTGATATAAAAGAAGTTTTCAGAGTACCCCAATCATCAATCAATTAATGAACAGCAAAATCTGTAATATGGTTCTAGATCTAGAAAATACCACTACAAATAGTGATGAAAGTGACAGTGTGTTCTTGAAAATGAAAACATTTCAACTGACAAGTTAGTCGGAAGACTTGAACAATAGAACTTTGAAACTGAATAAGAAATTATATCTGAATTAAAGAAGAAGTATTAGCACAAAAAAACAAAACTTACATTGAAAGAAAGGTTTTAAAAAGTAAACAAATAAATATTAAGCTTTTTTTTATTATTATTATTTTATTTTGAATGAATTATTCAACTATTTTTCACCATGGGTTGCATAAAAAGAACACATTACTTTAAAAACACTTCCTATTACTTCTGGGAAAGCAATATTCAAGTGATAAGACCAATTAAATATTAATAAGGAAATTTACCATGCTCCTCAGAAATTACAAATTATTCTAAAGATATAAATTTTAAATCTCAAAATGATAATTTAATTTAAAAAATTTGCTTATTGAAATTTCTGTGCTCACTGAATATTTGATACATCTTAAATACTGTAAATGTAGAGAAAATTATGCAAAACTCGATATTCAATATGTTACAGAAAATCTAGATGTTATTATGAAGGATTTGAAGACTTGAAGAACTGATCAGCAGTTTGAAATTCTACAAAGGAAATAGAAGGCACTCTCCACATTGATAGTTTTTCTAATAATAAAACAAAAAAAGAAAATATTTTCAGTTATGAAGAATCAGATAAATCTACACATAATGCTAAGGAAAATTTTAAAACTTATTTTCCTTCACTGCTTTTAGACAACCATATCATCATTTAAAAAATAATTCATATATTTGAACAAAACAATAAAGATTTTAAACTTACTGATAGCGCATACACAAATTTAAAAATTGGAATGACAATTTATTAAAACACTGCAAAATCTTAGCTAAAACATAGCTACCCAAAAAATTCTAACTATTGGGTTATTAAGGTATGATTTTATTTGAAGAATTAAAGAAGCTGTGAGAAGTGTAATAAAAGTTTTTCTCACAATGTTTAAACTAAATTGATGGGCATGTTTCAAATATTGTTATAAGAATGCATGTTTATTGAATATTGCTTGCATAGTTGCTTCTGAGGAAAGAACTTTTTCAAACTTGAAATTAATAACAAATTATCCGAGATCAGCAATATCAGACAGAGAACGTTAGCAAGAATGCCTCACTAATTTGTCAATGATGTCAGTAGAAAATGATATTGACAATCCTTCAAATATAAAAAACTTGATTATCAATTCAGTAGCAGATAAAACCACAAGAACAAAAATATATGCATATAAATGAATACAAAATGCTTAATAGTTTTGAAATCATTTAAAATAATTTAAGAAAATTATTTCTTTAAATGATTTATTTTATGTACACAAAGGTGTAATTTATATTTGTGGTGGGCTGGCAGCAGGTAGCACTTCTGATTCCTTATAATAATTAGTACAGTTGAGAGGTTGTGTAATACTTAATGCAAACTCAAAACATATTTATTACATTTATAAGAAGCACTTAACAAATATATATATTTCATGGATAGCATAGCACAGTTATTGAAGTGAATCATAGTCCTCATGATGTGAGGATCCTGATAACAAAGGTCTCTCTAATCGAGATTTCAAGAGCATTCTGATGTGTTGTTCTAATGGGGAAAAAAAACTAAAAACTGCACTAGCCATGCCTCCATAATTTTTCAGTAGTATTTTACATCCCCTGATTCGTTACATCTAGAATGATATCAGAGGAAAAACAAGATCATTAGTTTGTCAGCCCACATGAAATCAAGAGGTTTTGATGAGACAGTGCAGAATGCTAAAATCTCTTGACACTGGTCGTGAAGTTATGTCTCTTGTACGGTTAGCCTATATTTTAGGGTGCCCCTTGGATTATTACCAAGTTGTTGTTTCACTTATCGTCAAATTGTTATTTCGTTTATGGTAACCTGAGTCAGAGCTGTGCCTATATATTTTTTCACCTGACACAAAACAGTAAATGTGCGTCCCTGTATACAATGTAAGATTATTTATTTTACCTATTTGCGAGGGGGAGGGAATAAAATAATACTAAATGATGTTTGAAAACATAACATTATATAAACACATGCAATATGTATATATATATATATATATGCATTATGGCCATGTTTGAAAGTTTTCCTTGGCCTAGTGAAGATCTCATATAGTTCTTTATTACTTTAAGTTTGCTAAAGCTCCTTTCGCCAGTAGCTATAGTAACCGGCAATGTTAAAAATATTCTTAAAGCTGCTTCCAAAGTTGAATAGGACTGAAGCATTAAGCATTTAAAGAGATATTTTTGGTCGTGGATCTTAACAACTACTAAGTAATAATTTCTACATTTCTAGTCTTTCCATTAATGTTAGTGTTCAGTAGTGGCCAAGGGATAACATAGACAACTTGTTCAAACAGTTTTTTGTAGATATAAATTTTATAATTTTTGTAGATTCCTGGTCTATTAACAGTACTGTAATTTAATAAAGAATCATTTCATATGAAAATGTTTCAGGGATAGTAGAGTTAGCTTATTTCAGTACACTGTATAGCTTAGCTTTAAGCTGTAATATACTACAATGAAAACTCATTTATTTATTTATACAACTTCATATAAGTAACATATCATCAGTAAATCATAAATTCCACACTTCAAAAACTTAACAAAAGCAGTCAGAAACTGTATGTTGATCAATTAAATTCAATCAAAATTAAAAGTATAATATCTGCATTTATTGCAAAAAGTTTTCTATACAAATAAAACTTGAGGACAGGAGAATGCTCTTTGCTTCTAAATGTTTAAAAATAGCAAAAACAAGATGAAGACTTGCTTACTTATTCTCAACACTCACTGCTCATCATTCTGACCTCAGCCAAAGATTTGAAGACATTCTTTCAATTAATTACTCCTAGTGGGTGCTGACCCTTTTAAAAGTAGACTCATAAACTCAAAGCATATTACAAACTTTCGCTTTAAAAATTCTGCATTGTGGGCTACTGTACCAAAGCTGTTGATTGATTTCCCATAACTTTCTATCTATTTGAATGTGCATTTAGTGCAGTTATGGGCTTTATCACAGAAAAAAGAAACCGACTGGAAAATTAGTACTCATGCAGGTTAGTGAATGTTACCCAAACACAGAGCCGAATATAAATATTTTGTATTTTAAAACAACAGTTTAATTTCAATAAATATTATTTTAAATACAAAAATGTTTTATTTATATTTTATTTTTAGATCACCATTTACCATTGAAGACAATACGTTAATTTCATAATTTTTCTATATTGCAGTTACATACAATTATTTCACTTGGGGGTTCATAGTTCATAATTCGGTTTCTGCTATGAGAAGGGGTCCATGGCCATAATAAGTTTGGGAACCACTGGTCTACAGGAAATAAGAGTCTGCAATAACTCAGGCTGCTGTTCAGGTTGAGACCTTCCTGACGATGTTTCAAATGAAGATACCTGTACTTGGAACAAATGTATATTTTTATACCTGAATAAATGTAGATTCATGTAAATAGATAAACGTTAATTGTTTGGCATGTAAAAATATCGTACATCTTGAAAATAAGCTCTAATGAATGTCTTGGAGCAAAAATTAATATAAGAACATGTCTCATTTTTGGAAAAACATGCTAAGTACCAAATAAAATAAGTAATTACAGTGAAACAAAAAAGAGTTTTGATTTGAGAACTGACTTCACATAGGACTTTAAAAAAGCTAGTTATTATGCAGAGAAAAATCACAAACATTTCCCCACAGTTAGCTTACATCTTCAGAAATTAAACCCAGAGTCAGTAATGGTGCAACTGATGTAATCGCACTGGATCTTAGAGTTCAGGGATAGCAAAATTTAATTTACTGAGTCAACGGATGGCAGAATGCAGGAAAAAAATCTGAGGCTGACCCTGATCACAGGAGAAATAAAAGTAAGATTACCAGTGTTTAATGCTTTTCGCCTATTTAGCACTATAAAAATTATGATAAAGTACTTCCTTTTCACATAATAAAAGCATTAAGAATTTCATAAATTTCCAAATTTCAATACATTTTCCTAAAATATATATTTAATATTTTCATTAATTCAGATTTAAAGAATGAACCTGACATTTTACTGAATTTTTTTTAATAATTCAATCACTGATAAGGAAAGAAAAATTACATTGTTTAGTGTTTTTTAAACTATGAATATACGAATATATATGAAATATATTTTTTATGGATTTTCAAACTGATTTTTAAGAGAACCTTAAACTTGAAAATAATCATAGTTCAGTAATGAAAAAATTACCATACACTTATATAAAACCAGCAATTAAAATATTACACTAAAAGTTGTTTCCATATACCATACTCTTAAATCAGTTTCTGAACAGTAAAATATTTCATGTTAGAATATAGGGGACAAACATAATTCTTTCTATTTTTTTTTTTTTTTTTTTTTTTTTTTTTTTGTATGAACTTAAAATTTTTTATTTCACTTTCCAATTCAACATACAAAATTATCCATACGTAACTAAATTGTTCCATTTGACAAAAGAAATGCTATTAAAATAATAACTTGCTGGTAATTCTCTTTTTCTCATTTAGTAATTATAAAATTATAAAGATTTTCAGTAAATTACATTTTGTCTCTAATTTACTAAAAATTTGCAGTTCAGATATTTACTAAAATGCATAGTTATTAAAAAAATTTTAATTTACATCTAAAATGAAACATTCAAAACCATTCAACTTTCACAGCACAGAACACGATGCTTTATCTTTGTTAAAATTATTCAATTCTTCAGTTGTTCAACTTAAATATTTTGATGCTTCTTATAGTGATAAAGATTATTCAGATTGTAATCTTTAACTGCCATCTGTTTTTAAAGCAGTTATTAAACAAAACATTTTTTAACACTTTTAAATATGTCATATTATATAATTTTCTTAAAATTTAAAATTTCACAATTTTTAAAAAATATTCATTGAAGCTTAAAATACTGTATTAAACAGTCACAGATAAGTAGCAAAGAATCAATAATTTTTAGAAAAATAAAAGGGAATTCAATGAAAATCAAATTTCTAATGAAACAAATATTTGTACTATTTCCATAGACATACGAACTTTTAAGTTATGGCTTGATAATATTTAACCAAACCGATACAGACTGAATCAAATTTTAAAGCCTGTTTCAGAAGATTAGGTGTTATGATAATGTCACCGAACAGCCGAAATATAATTTCGAACGAACAAGGCCTTTCAGACATCGTAAATGAAACCCAGAAGGAACTACCAGTTTTCCTCAGCTTTGGTATTTCGGTTAAAGATGGGTTTTTAGCATTTTCAAGACAAAAATGTCAGTTCTAGATTCAAACCTTACATTATATTCTATTTCACAGTACAGACATGTAACCAGTAAATATAAAAATTTCCACAAAACTCATTAGAGACAGTAACATAAACGCATAAATTAAATTAACAGCGAACTATTGTTAATCATATCACCCAGGAAAACTAAGATAAAGTACCCAATCAATAAAAACTCGCACAAAAAGTCAATGTTACATCAAAAGTGCAATTAAAGACAAAATTTTTTGCAGTTCATTTTGAGACAAATATTTACAATCAAAACATATATTAATGCAGCAGTTTAGTCATATATGTACAAATCATTCCATTTCTTTATAAAAAGTAACTGTTATTAAAACTTAAAAATTACTCAAAACAAATGTCAAAAAGTTACCAAAACGCAGAGCATTTTAAAAACTGCATAATGTACCCGAAACATTAAGTTGTCATGATTTAAAAACATAAATTAGAGGCACTTGAAGTACGTACATAAAACAAAAAAGCAATTCAAAAGAAATCCAAATTTGTTTTTCTGGGAAGAGAACGTTTAAACATAAATGCATACCGACTTTATTTTACAACTACACATGGGCTAAGAATCGTTCGAGAATGCACTTTTTGCAGTCCTTCGAATTTTCCCTCAGACAGACATTTTCCCGATTCACTGGACTAGGCAGTTGCGGCTGAGAGACTTTTGAAAAATGTATACATACCTCTTTCTCACAGTATAAAGACCAAGCAGGTTATAATAGCATTTTCTGATTCCATGAACATATTTGATTGCACGAAGCTCGATCAAAATTTAACGCTTTTCTCGAATTTCAACTAATTCCCCTCCCAAACAATTCTCCCCCCAAAAAAAAAAATTCTAAAAATTGATAAATATGCAAAATTTAAGTATTTGTTTACTTGAAATTAAGAACTAATTTTTTTCAAATTTTTAGAATATCTCAAAAAGTGCTTTAAAAAAGAAAAAAATTTAAATATCATTTCTATAAAGTACCAATCTCCTGAAAGTAGCTCAAATAACGAGCTATTTCAATGACAAACAATGAAAAATATTCAAATGAAATGAATTCAAATGAAAATATGTGAATTAATATATTACAGAAATGAAACGCGATTCTAAAAACACATTCTGGTAGGAAATTGTAAGCTGAAAATAGAAAGGATAGGAAAGTAGCTTTAACTAAAGGTAACTGTTGAAGACTTAGGATAAACCTTACATACCGGGTGACCCAAAGTCCGTTAACATTTGAAAATTCAATAATTCACCGAATAATGTAGGTAGGGAGGTAAAAATTGCCATTCACGTTTGAAACGGTATGGGGTTTTATTAAAAGAAAAAAAGCAAAAAAAAAAGGCCAGAATATGGGCAATAATATGCCAGTGACACCGCATGAGAATTGTTTATGAGATGAACTGTAGTGAGAGAATTAAATGCCTTCATGACTTTGTCACTTTTCTATCCGCGCCTCCGGATGTTGGTCATGGTTGGGACTTGAATTTACTAAATGAATCGCGATCGGACATTTTCTCTTCGAGGAATTCGTGTTTCTGCTATTCAGATTGTCAGTGTGACAACTGCGAGGTACATTGATATGTTATAGAATCGCATTATCCCTAGTCTGGCTGATAAACATCTGTTGAAAGGTATGACTTTTATGCAGGATGGCTCTTCATCCAGTATTGCTACGTGTGTGAAAAATCTCCTGCACGCATCGTTTGGTGAGGATCTCGTGATGAGCCACAACTTCCGTCATGCTTGGCCTCTCATTCCGTATGATTATTGGTTGTGGGGTTACCTGAAATCCCAAGTGTTCCGTTATCTTCCCTCCTCATTAGCTAAAAGACAACATCCGACGGCAATTTCTTATCATCCTACAGATATGCTGTACAGTGCTGTTCACAACATTGTCCCCCGACCACAGGTCCTGCTGATGAGTAACGGTTGAAAATTTGTTATGAAAACATAGTTTTCGCTAATAATCAATTGTTATGCTAACTATTTCTCTCATCATCATATGAAGCGCCATCTGTTGGTCGTTTTAAACACTTCTTTTGCTTTCAATAAAACCCTATGCTATATCAAGCATGTGTGTCAGTTTTTACATCTCTGCCTACATGATTCAGTGAATTATTGAATTTCCAACTGTTAACGGACTTTTGGGTCACCCGGTACTTCTCTCGTGGGAATATTTGCACAGTTTCACCTATTGTGTGCGGTTTCCTCTTAGAGCAGCATTGCAACGGCAAGCATCAATAACTAAACCTTGACGTTCAAGAAAGGAGAGGGATGGTGCATTCAAGCAACAGAGCTACTTTTAATCCCTTCAAAAGAATGATTGGCAGGCCTTTTAACAATTCTCGAAACAACTGAGCCATACACTAACGTGATGAAGGAAAGCGCCAGGTGGAAAAAGGGTGCAGGAGTTCGGACTGTTTGAATGCACGGTCGTTTCAGACGACTTCACTTTGAAAGAGTTAAATGCAGAACGTATTCCATAAATTGTTCTTGGACATGGCATAATGATATTCATGAACTTCTATACATATGTGATGAACAGCGCATGCGTTCCTTTTCACAAATACACTCATGTCCATACGTTAAGGATAATTCGGAGCTACGCGGAAATCGAACTCTAAAATAAGTACAAGGGCGAGTCAAATGAAAGTGAGCCAATGCGAATATATGACAAACAGAGTACTTTATTTAAAGGTTGTCTTCATGAACATTGAGACGTTTATCCCATTGACAAATGAGCCGCGTGATCCCCGTCTCATAAAACTCCTTGGGCTGTCGATTAAAAAAGTCTGTAGCCGACTCCTTCACGGCGTCGTCCGACACGAATCTGGTAGGTACCCATGAGATGTTTTTTCAGTTTCCCGCAAATGTGAAAGTCGCACGGCGACAAATCGGGGCTGTATGGAGGATGTTGCAGCGTGTCCCACTTGAACTTTGCCAGTTGTGTCTTAACCACATCAGCGACGTGGGGACGAGCATTGTCGTGTAGCAAGATCACACCATTCGTCAATCTTCCAGGTCGTTTGTTTTGATTGCGACACGCAGCCGATCCAGCGTTGCACAATATCGCGAACTATTGATAGTCTCTCCACGTTTAGCAAATTCAATCATTAATGGCCCCTGACGATCGAAAAAAAAGCCAATCGCACCTTTCCCGAGGAAATGACAGCCTTTGCTTTCTTCGGGGGCGGTGAATTCAAATGTTTCCACTGTAAGCTTTGCCGGCGTGTTTCAGGTTCGTAGTGGTGGCACCATGATTCGTCTCCGGTCACAATTGCAGACAAGAAGTCGTCGCCTCATTGTGATACCGGATGAGATGAGTCAAAGCAGCGCCGAACCTCTCCGTCTTCTGGAGGTCGTTCAAAATCTTGGGCATCCATTGAGCACACAAAAGCCGATAACCGAGATGATCATGAATTATGGTGTGAACCGAACCGTGACTGATGTTCACACGCTCTGCCAGTTCATCGATGCTCATCCTCCGTTCTTGTCTAATCAGCTCATCAACCTATGCAATTGTGTCGGGGGTGATTGCAAGGTGGCTTTGGCCCGGTCTTGGATCGTCTTTGCAACTTTCACGTCCTTCTCTGAACCGTTTGCTCCAACGCTTCACACTGGTCAATGCGATGCAATGTTCACCGTACACAGCAGTCATACGGCGACTAATTTCATGTTGGGAAACACCTTCAGCTGTCAAAAACCTGACCACACCACGCTGTTCCTCTTTTGGAGCGTCCATTATGTCACGCTACCGTCTTCAACCCTGTGTAAGAGCGCCTTAAAGAACTTTAACCTCACACTTTCGCGCCACTTTCGTAAATGAAAGCTGTCTCTGTGCTACGCGCATGCGCCGCAGATGATGGACCGACCATTCTTGCTGAGGAGGGGTTGGCTCACTTTCATTTGACTCGCCCTTGTATATCCCCTGTAAAATCACTACACACATCTTCAAGAATCATATGCAAATTTCAGGAAGCAACCAGATGACATCGATGGTACGTCACAATGACGAGAGTGTAAGAGAGTGATATATAAGGAATACAGGCAAAGAAGTACAATTGTTCGCAGGCGCTTTATAAGCATTTCAGTGCAATAACCGAATAGTTATGACAGAAAGGACGCATTTGGATAATTTTTTACGTGGTAGAATTATCGGCCGTTTGGAATGTGGGCGTACCCAACTGGAAGTATCAGATGAACTTGGAATTGCCCAGAGTCTCATCTCCAGGCTTTGGCAATGATTCCAAGATGATGGTAATGTGAGTAGACGTTACGGCACAGGTCGCCCCAGAGTTACAACGCCGAATGAGGACCGGTATTTGCCGGTTACTGCCAAAAGAAACAGGCGGAGCACAGCCTCAGACCTGTACCCAGTTCAGTCTCAGTATCGTCAACGCTTCAGAAGGACGCCCGCTCTTATCGACCGAAACGGTGTCTCTAATGCCTTGACCCTACACCATCGGCCTCTACTGCTCTTTTGTATGAAAAGATAAATTAATAGAAAAGATATGCAACCAATAGACCTCACAACCTTAAAATAAGGCTATTACTTCATATTCCGACGTTCATCATTGCTATGCCATTATTATGCCAATTCTTCACCATCGACGTCAATGTTCGAAAAGTAAATGCAACGTAGATTGGGATAGGAGACTTTCCAGGCGCTCATTGAAATGAACAGATGTTCTCAGGTACAAACAATAGTCCGTCAGGGACAAAGCCCTTTTGGATTAAAAATTTTCTCCAACAGGAAAACAGCTCAGAAGTTTTAAGTTAAATCAAGCTCAGTTACCATAACGTCTGAATGCGATACTTTTATAAAGGATCAAATTTAAGAGCTAGAAAAGTAGATCAGTATTTGCTAACAGTTCAAAATCTATTTAACAAATTTAATTTGGTATTAATACAAACTTTCACTGAATCACGTGACATCATAACAAGTATTACACTCAGTAATAAATAATCAATATGTTACCCAATCACGTGAAAACTTTTCCTTTTCATTTAATTCACAATCTTTACTTTAAACTTTAGTCAGACCGCCTGTACTATGTGGAATGTGATATTTTGCACGGCCGTTATTTACACAGTTTATATTCAGCTAGGTGGTTGTATGTTTCTTCTGTTACAAGCAATGAATAGACTGAATATAGAGGGAGTTAAAGCGCAAAACGCAAGTTACAACAACTTTTCAGGTAAGTCGCCTTGTATTAGTGGAACAACTTCAATATAGTGCACCTTCAAAATTTGGCGAAATTGTTTGGCGCCAAAGCAAGTCAAATACCGTGTTTTGAAAAATGGTTACTTTCAACATTTCCGGCGAAACTGCGTGTTTCAAAAATTTCGCCAGAAATCATGGATAATAGAAAAAAATTTACGACTATTTATACACAATTTTAAAAGAAAAACATATATTAAAGAATGATTAATGAAAAAATGATTAAAGTTAAAAGGATGCAATTTTAAAAACAATGTCGAAAACTTTTAGATAATTCGCCTTAACAAATAATTATGTACTTGAGAATTAATTAACTGTAAATTAAGCTTACGGCTCTAGTGTAGAATTGGGTACCCCTTGTTTTTGGCGAAAAATTTTGTTCAGTTTTGGCGATGAAACCCCATTTCTGTTTACCATGAGAGTTTTAACATGGTTTTAGCTTCTTGATTTATTTAATTGAAAATAAATCGATGTGTACATGGACAAAGTCAAAATGTGCAATGACTAGTTTGTGCAATTCTCTGATTTTTTTAAGTGAAAATAGGTCGATGTGTACATGGACACGGAGTTTGTGAAATTCTTTGACTTCTTGTTTTGGTTTTGTGTAGCGGCCATCTTGAAGTTGTGTCTTATTGGCGCCGATCTTGGCATCAAAACAGAATCGCCAAAAAACAAGGGGCACCCAATTGTAAACTTTTACCAAGCTTACTACAGGCGAACTAAGATCTTAGCCTAAATGATTGCTCAGCCCCAAACTTTTTGCACCTCCAAATTCTACCATTGGATGACTTTTTCTGTCTAACTAACCCGCATGGTATCTTACATTTTTCACAACAAACTCTATCCTTCAATAACCCATCATGCATCAAAAATTCTCTTGAAAGTTCATACGCTCTTGTATTCATACATAAAATATCTGTTTAGAATGCCCGGCTTTCCCAAACTTTTACGCTTGTTTGAAAATTCCCACCATAAACTTTCCGTTAAGGTCTCGATACTTAATTAGAACATCACTAACAGCAGATTTACAGCAAGCCATAACTAAATGCAAAAAATCTCACCTCTAAAGCAGCCAAAATCTTATCGGAAAAACAATATTCTCCATGATTTCTAAGCGTTAAATAATCACTGATAACAGTGTTACGAATTTTGTTTAGACATTTAATTTTAGTAGAATTATAATTTAAATTGTTGTATTTCCTCGTGCAATGCAGAGCGAGACAAATTTGAAGAGAAAGCTATGCCGGAAAAATATAAATACAGGGTCACGTTCATGATTGTCGCCGTAATTTGTATTGAAATTGAATAAATGTAATTGACCACTATTAGCTGTAAATGTTGGCTATAACCGTATATTCAGAAATTTACAGTTGTTTACATTGCGTTTGTCGAATGGTATGGGTTACCACATTCTATCATTTATCGCTATGTTTGGTGAAATTTTTTGGTGAAAAATATGGGTGGGCTATACTAAAGGATAGCCGTATTAGTTACTCCCATTTCGGTGCTACTTTGGTAGACGGTTGCACGGATTTTTGGCGGGCGCGGCTTTTACAATTTTCAGCCATCTTCAAAAACACTGTTTTTACATACTTTACGCATAGTAAAGTATTCTAAGCTTAAAAAAATAAATGTAATTAAAACAATGGTTTTTTTGTTGTTGTTGTTGAAAACGTAGTTTTTTAAGATGGCAGGCAAATGTAAATAAATACATTTACTACGAGTATAAAAAACTAAAGTAGGGTTAAATTATTACTTTCATATAGCATAGAAATAGAATAAAAACACCGCTATAAAAACATTGCGTCAACGTTTAACTAGATTAAAATATTACTTAAACTGAATATCGAATTAAAAACATCATAAAATTCAAATACTTTAAAATAAGTTTTAAGAATATAATTATATAACTTAAAACATACGTGGCAATAAATAACTCAGCAATTTTTGATAGTATCACTCGTTATTTTTTTGCCATTTTTCTTAGTACGATGGAATACATAATTTAGCGATTACATAATGCACAAATATTCTGTAACAAATCAGGCAGCTGATTACATCAGGCATAGAATTAAAATTATTTAAATAATCCCACATAATAAAATCATTTTTTTAAAAAATACAAAATTAAATTGAATTTTAATATTTAACAGCCATAAATAATGTTTAAAACATTAGATTAAATTTATAGATATTAAAACTAATTACTTTTAAAGTAAGGCGACGTCATTGATTACATCATCCGCAACATAAATATCATGAACAATAAAATTTTTATTTCAAATAAAAATGCAAAATGAAATTGATTTTTAATATTTAGAAAGCCATAAATAATATTTAAAACACGGAACTTATACATAATAAAACGCATTATTTTTTAAATAAAATGACAACAAGTATTGGTTACCATAATTAACTTGTCGAGCAATGGGTTTACCATAAGTCGTATCTCTCGCCAAAATCCGTGCAACCGTGTACCAAAATAGCACCAAAAACATTAAAAAGGAGCTGCAATGAAGGTAACTGAAGGAAAAGTTATTTCGCCTGGAAATATTGGTTCATAGAAAATACAACTTTACTAACAGTGATGATGAAGAAACTGAAGGTGAATTCGCCTATGACTAATGAAGAGTATCTATGTAACCTTCACTGAGTTAATGATTGTATGTAATATTGACAAGAATACGTACTGAAATGAACTATCTCGAACTAAATGCTTGAGTAATCCTTTTTTTTTTCATATTATTTTGCTTTCTTTTATTTTTTTTATATGTTATAAACGTTCTCTTTCATTTTTTAACAAATTTTCTGCCATAGGAATTGTGGCTTGTAAATTTTCTAACAACCAAAAATGGGCAATTTAATGACCGCTGGGACAACAAGGGCTTAGTTCCTAAATTCGTATAGTAATAGTATAGCTTAACTAAAAACACATTCTGCAATAATAATAGCCATAAGATATAATATTTACTAGCACTTTAATGAGGACAAATGTTTAAAAACATAAGATGAATTTTTGAATTTTTTAAAAAATTTTTGGGCCTTTTAATTCTATTTTATCGAAGGATTAATGTAAATAATTGTTCGTGACTGTGCTTTCATGTATTTCCTATTAATGAGTCGCGTTTATGTTAGGTTTAAATAGTTTAAAGAATTTTACTATGAATACTAGGTCAATCTCATAATCGAACTTAATGTAAAAAAAGTCTTCAAAGTTATC
>KK112728.1:109144-137206 GCA_000611955.2 Stegodyphus mimosarum | reverse complement strand
GAAGATCATATCCCCTATTAAAGACCGGATGTTTCTTGCTGGACAGCCATCACAGGGATGTTTAGGCCTTCAGTCGCATTGCGCTCCATGCTACTTTTTCAATAAAGCGTGTTTTTGTTCCTCTGATTTGTCTTTTAGTAAGTATTGCTTACATTACTCATGTCCTTACGTATTGGGGATCTCACGGTATTAAATGTGTTGATTTGGAAAGCTTTTGTACAAAGTTATATTGAAAAAACCGTCTCGTCCTTAATTTTTGCACACCAGTGTATTCTAGGGAAAATTAGCTTATATTCATATTCCTTATTGCGGGTGGGGAGGGGGAGGAAGAGCTGGACTTTCTCCTGCAAATATCGGTCTGATAAGGACAGAAATCTGGTACCTGCGAACGACTCCCTTGAATGGATTGTGAATCGAAGGTGAAAATTTACTTCCCGCACCCTATAGATTCTTTTTCAAATCATCGTATCACTTTATTTACTTCATTGTCATTGATGTAGAATCGAATTTTTCTTAACGAAGGGATTGCCTTGTAAAGCTAGAACCTCCATTATTACTGAATATGTTTGAAAGTATCACATTCCACAGGCATGCTCTCGTGAAATCAGTTGTTAATATATCCTGCTATATTTATAAGATTCTTGGTTCAAATCCCATTGAGACTACAGTTGAGTCTTCTTATTTCATGCTGCTAAAATCATAAGAATCACTACAGTGGCATCCAAATTAAAGGTATGGTAGATAATACTTTACCACCATCTTGATTCAATCAACTAAGTGTCTTGCCAGTCTGTGATAGTATTTTAAGTGACGAAGAATCGTCTTCTATTACGGATATTGTTATGGCACATATGGTTACCAAACCCCTCGAGCAGATGGAGGATCTGTGATTCAAACCCCTCAATTACATAAATGTTGTTGCATTTTTTATGCTACAAAACTATTCATCTCTATACACTTAAAGAAAAGCATATTCTGCTGCGTTGGGATTTACTTTATTCGTTTATAAATATAGTAACTTATACTATATAGTTAAATAGCTTAACTTCAAATTTCCCGTTTCACAAAAATTAAAAATTCATAAAATTTTCTTGAAGTAACTGCAGCTTATAATTGCAAGAACTAGAAGTTGTAAGAGTTTTGAAAAGAGAAATTAATAAACTGCATAAGTAACGACTGCGTTAAAAATTTCTTTTTATGCTCCTCCTCATTAGTCGTCAGAAACTGCAAGGAACTGTAACCTTTATTCTTTGATTACATATGAAAGAGTCAAAGAAAAATATATGCTTATTAAATGCACAAAGGTTACAATTTTTTAGTTTACGAGTTCAGATTCAGAGGATCAAGTAACAGGGTGCTTGCAGTTATATTAAGAATGTAACGAAGGATTTAATTATTGCCGAAATCGTAATTATTTCAGCTCAGAATAATGTTATTTCTCTCTTTCCCAAGTTCTTTAACTTTGTCTGCAAGCAAGCAACAAAATATAAACCAACGGAGTCTGGGAATAACATATTAAATATTCATTCAGTTTTCTTCTGCCCAAGACACCTGAATACACACTAAAAAATTCTGAAAGGACTATTTTGCTTAAATAACTTGAACTCTTCATCCGATAAATTGCTTGTTTTATCATGAAATATCTGCTGTACGATCGAATTTCCGCAGTTCTAAGCACGTAATTCAATTAACATTCGAAAAACGAAACGTAAATATTAAGTAACGAATTATACTTAAGTAATTAATTATACTAAAGACTTGTTATCTTAGCTGAAGTTAACTATATTTTCTATTTTACATACGTGTTTTCTGCCAATTAAACTAGAAATGGCATGAGAGGGCAAACAGAGATTATTCGATACTGAAAATGTAAGTTTCCAAGAAGCGAAGATTAAGGCATATATATTTATTTAGCTTTCAATTAAATATATACGTTATATGGATTTGCGTGTTTTAGCTCTTCCTGAGTAGTTTTTCCGCGTTCACCTTCAAATTAAATTAAATTAAATTTTTCATTTCTTATTTTGATTTCGAAAGTCGTTATTTTTGATAAATCTGTCATTTCCTTCATGCGAAGTCTGCAATCCTTCTATTCCACAAACTTTAATTGCAACAACTAGGTAAGTAATCTTAATGTTGAAATTATTCACCAAAATAAGCTCCTCAGCTTGGTTATTTCGTACAGCTACAATAGCAACCCATAGCGGAAGAGTCTGCCTGTAAATCTACTTACACAGATATATAATTATGATTTCGCAAGAAAGTTGCAATACAGAACCGAATGCATTTACAAGGGAGAAAAAATTAAAATAGTAATTTTAATTTTTCAAATTATACAACTTTCTTTAAAAATACATTTACAAATTTATTTAGCGAATAATAAAAGGATAATGAAGCGGCTATGAGAAATTTGTAAAGAGAATTTCCTATACATTTGACAATGCATTTCAATATTTAGATTTCTTTATCTCACGGGAGCTTACGCATTTTTATTCGTGATATAAAATCATATATGAAATTTGTAAAGACAATTTTTAATCTTTTGCTTCTTTAAATTATATGCTAATAAATTATATATAATTTATGAAGTTTAAATATAAGCTGATTTTATAAAACTTTGATTTATTTTTGTTTCTTCTTTTTCGTCTCAATGATTTAGTTATCAGTTTTTCAATTGGAAGTTGTTTTAGCGATATTGAATAATCACTTTTCTACTTCCAATGACTCTTTAATTATTCGCAAGCACAAGGTAAAATATATTAGCTCTAAATTTACATTAAAATTGAGGGTTATTCTCAGGCAAAAAAAATCACGTAGTTGATATTAGCCTATCGTGATAGATTTGCTCGCATTCTGTCCGCTGCCTCTGATGCACAATTGTCAAATAAATTTGTTTAATCAACTCTGTGTTATCCACTGAATTTTAAGCCATCCCCGTGTCTTTGCATGTCAAGTATACGTTGCTTTCAGCAGAGTGACTTTTCTAAGAGACAGGATTCTTGAACTTCAGTGAATATGTTTTTCTTAGATAAATTACCACATCTGCCGTGCATTCGCTGTAGGAAGTTACGCAGGCGTTCGGATGACTGGCCTCGCAAGAGGGTAGTTTCATAAAACATTTCTCCTAATTAATTTTTATCATTCTTCTTTTAAAAGAAGATGAAAAATTAATTTTATAACCTGTAAAAATACCTAATCTTGATTACTGATGCATTTTTGGATGTTAAAATTTTAAAATCCTGTAAACGAATATAATATTACGCTTCAAAATAAAGTTAAGAAAATCATGTTTGAAAATCAGATACTATGAGTTTTAAATTTTTTATAAAATCAAGGTTTTTCATTTTGTTTATATTCGAGAAGTACTGTTGACTTACAATTGTATGTCAGCAAAAAATAAACTCGCCATGATATTTGGCGAGCAATTGCTCCTGAAGTTTCCAAAAACTGTGCTTCATCAAACCTGTATTCGTGTTATATTTTATGAATAGATTCTGTGAGTTCGAGCCAATGAATGATTACTTATTACTATCTATAACGCAGCAGTTGAATGCTTACGATCATGGTCGAGCCACTTTAATCTGCCCCCCGTCTCGTGAGAAGCCAAAGTATCACCCAAGCTGCCATAGCAATACGTTTGTCAATGTAAGTTTATTTTGCAGTTAAAGTAGAATACCAAATGTTGAAGTGCTATCCCAAAGCACGCTTGAGGCTGTAAGAGGATTACCAGACTTCAATATGGCTATGAAGAGCTCTTTTAAGTTGCAAAAAAGATGATGTATTAAACGTGACTTAAGTGACTACATAATTAATCAGAAACACTGGAAAACCAAAACCTCCACATTTAAAAAAGTGCCCTTTGTAAAATATTTTTTATACTTTATTCGCCACGGCAGTAGAATTTTTTGAATAGCGCGGTATTGATAGCCAATTATTTATGGTGGTTTCACGTTCCCAATAGTGGTTTTCCTTTCTTCATACGATTTGATCAAATCTCGCCGACCAGAATCCTTTCATTATGGTCGTTTTGCCAAAGTTTTTAAATATCTCACCAATTTCCGCATTTTACTATTTCCCATTGCACTGATATCGTACATTTCACGGATATGGCAGTAAGTATCCAAATTTCAAGCTTCTTGTTGAGTCTGATGACTAATAGCGTTTCATAGTCGGAGCAGCACTTTCACAAATATTTTAATTGCACCCTACAAAATATATAAACTGACAGTGAAAAATGCTATTTCAGATTGTGTTCCAAGAATGTTGAAAACATGAGTATGCACTCGTAAAAGACGTTTTTAATATTCCGCATTTAATCAAACAACTTGCACACTTTTGTTTCTGTGATACGCGTCCTTGAAAGAAATTAAATATCCGTTTCAAAGAAAGAGAGCAGCTGTACCCAAATTGGATTATGCATCTGAATGAGCACATTGAGTTACTTCCTTCAACAAGGTAGTTGTTCGAATTGTTTCACAAATCCAAATATCGAGATCTCTCGAAACGCATTACATTTATAGTTTCCTATAAGGAAAGACAATTTCAATTGTATCGCAATAAAAGAATTTCAATAAATCTCAAAGACAGATTACGTTATTCCAAATTTGCCACACAGTTATGGGTAGGTACATATTAAAACAAGTCCGGCGGGTATCACAGACATCATACCATGTCCAGGACCATCATATTATTTCTGACTTTATTTCTAAATGGTAAGCTGATACCGATAACATTTCCAATTGCTAAGCTTCTTCTCCAATTGAAATTCTGATAGAGAATACCTCAAGAGCGATTCGAGGCTCTCCCACCTCTTCTCTTGCCATTAACCTTTAGAGACGATTTTGGCTTAACGTATAGTTTGAATGCCGACAAATTTTACAGAAACTCATGTACTCTCCAGGATAAAAATCACCTACGTATTGTCCAGGAGGCATTTGTGGAATGTGTGGAAAAAACCTTCGTTAGTTTATCGTTGTTTTATGTATAAAAATTGATATCTGTTGCGTAATTTGCTTGTTATTTAATTTTAAAATATTTCCCGGAATGACGAGCATTGTGTACAGGGTGTATCAGTACAGCGGTGATAAACTTTCAAGGAAGAGAGAGAGCACACCTAATCTATAGGAAATCACATAGCAATGCATGGTCGGACACGGTTTCCTGGAGCGGCAGTGACGACACAAAAATCAAGAACGAAAGGACAGCAACGGGGTGAGAAAACAGTTTATATTTGGAATGCAGCAAAAACAAAGCAACATAAAGAGACAAAGATCGTCGTCAAAGGAGGTGTTCAAAATTACTACCAGGATCATGATTCAGGAACCATTCGTCATGCATCTTCCATTCGTGATGCAGAACTTCCATGTGCCGGAGAAATGAGACTTGCATTGCGGCCCGGGATCGTCATTTCGAACACCTTCTTTAATGAGGATGATTGGTGTTTGTTTTTGATCTTATTAGTTTGTTTCTGCTGTACTAAACTTAGTAAAACACGTTTTTTGTCACTGTTTGCCTTCTTTCGTTTTTACGTTTTGTGTCATCACTATCGTGCCAGGAAAGCGTTTCCGACCATGCATTGCTATGTGACTTGCCATCGTTTAGGTGTACGCTGTCTCTCCTGAAAGTTTGTCACCGCTGTACCGATATACCCTGTAGATAAGTAAAACATACTCAGATGTTACAGCATTACTATATTTCAATACATATGTCAGAAAAAATTAAAAAAATCAAAGAATATACCGTGTTTCCTCACATACTTTCCCACTTTTGTTTAGTAATTTCATCATTCGGAAACTGAGAAATCAAAATCATGCAAATGATTGAATTTTCGAAAGAGGCGGCTACAATATGAACACAAATGAAACGTAATCATGTATAAACTACAGAAAACTATTGCAATGTTATTCATTTAAAAGACAGCTACATTCCAACGTAAAAATTGCCATATATTCATATCGCTATTTCCGCTTCCTTGTAACTTGAATTTCGCCCTTTCTTATTGTTATCTCTGACACTACTTAGGCCTAATCATCCATACATATTTAGAGAATGTGACTGTGTAGCTAATTTATCAAAATCTTAGAGTAAATGTCAGTTCGCATGTGCTTCACTGTTATAGTCGTTTTATAAATTTAGCTGGCATAAAAATCAAGATTTAAAAGAGAAACATTCGGCGTAAACTTTGCAAGTAGTTTTCAAGGGCTTATTAGTTGGAGAAAACAATAACTACGTAGACGAATCCATTTTAAATTTTAAGAGAGATCTTTTTCTGAACGCATTCATGAAGGGAGAGTTTACTAGAATATGTTTTAAGGCTTTCACTACCTGGAGCTAAAAAGCTAAAAGAAATACGTGACAAAATGTGATATTTGTTTTGTTTTTAAAAAGCATTTTTACAAAAGCATGAACGGTGGGACAGACCTTTCAGAATTTGCTCGAAAAATTTTATACATTTTTGTGTTCTACAATTCATTAAATGTAAATTTACTAAGATGAACGTACATATAATTAATTTGTTAAGCAAGTTAAATCCCATTCTGCATGCTGAACAACGTTTTTCCCTTTATATATTTTAAATAAATACATTATTTAATTAGCACCCTTGAAAGGAACTACCTTAAATCAGCACAATAATAGACCTTTAATAAACGCGTTAATGAGAAAGTATTATGCATAAGAAAATTAGAAGATCTCAGAAAAATAAGTAAAAGATATTTCCAATTTGATCATTAAAGAAAAAATCGAAAAGTTTCTTTAATCTTTCAAATGAAGAAATAAATTAAAGAACCAGGAAAGGTCATTGTCAAACTTATCAGATAACGTCATCCTTAATTAAAATTTTTTTAACTAGGAATTTATATAAAGCAAAAAAATTATTATCCATAGAAACGGAGCGCACTAATAAGCACTAAAAACCATGGTTTTTTTCCTTATTTTCATTAAAAATTAATAACAGCGTTCTTCCCAACACTGTGTTATTTGCAAACTGAAATGTGTAAAAAGCTTATTATAAAGAGAATGTATTTAGGCGGTAAAAAATATGATGTTTAGAAAAATAACAGGGCATTAAAAAGTTAATTGTTAGAATGTGGTTCATTACGTATGCGCAAAAATAACTTTAAGCGATGTTTGTGCAACGTTATGAGATTTTACTTAAGTATTGTTAAATCTGCTAATAAAAGAAATGGTTTAAGGCAGCGTAGACTTAGAATATTTAGCGTAAATTGTACTTACGTTTTTTTAATACAACATTCTTTCAAGGAAAAAAGGTTTTCTGATGCGTTTCGTTCTTTGCTCTCTATACATGCATATGAAAGAAAATGTTACAATTTCATGTATTAAAAAAAGTCAAGTGTATTTTGTTTCGGTAATTAGAATTGGTATATGGAATATGGTTTTTACATGCACATCTTCCATCATCTGCGCATAATATCTCGGAAACGTTTGATAAGAAGTAATTTGATTTTCATTTGTAATTAATATGGAAACTTTACATAACACATGTAAATGCTCTCTGCTTTACGAACCCTTGCTTTTAGAAAAGGTGATAAATTAGTATCTAAATTATTGTCTGCATTCGATAACCTACGAGGATTTTCGCTTTTACGAAGAAATGTGTTAACTGGCCTTTTCTGCACATCGATTTTAGAATATTATGATATGGACGGGGGCAGTTTTTGCCGGATGATTTGAGTAACTTCATAGAACTCTAATATTAAGAAAAATGTTCAATCTGAACAAGAAACCCCACACTACTCCAAGAAATGTTCCCTTTCTTACTGCATTTCATCTTGTTGTAACTTGAAGCACGGCCAGATAGTAATCAGGAGGTTTGGAATTCAAACGCCAGCGAGCACACTGATGGTTTTCTATGTTTCCCGTTTCGACAAACCTAATAGATGTTTTCATTATGTCAAAGCATGCGAGGTCTATCGCCCAACGAAAGAGATGCCCTCATTAAAGGTTTTTCTGGGCAAACATGGCTTTACTCACATTACACACGGGAAAGACCAAGGACACGCCCACGTCAACTGCTGCTGTGAACTCATGTCAAAATACTAGAGTTTCAGTTACCTGATGGAGCCGGCGTTTGGCAGGCACTTTTGTAATGAAAAATTATATTATGTATGTTTCATCTCTTTTTACATGTGGTATGCAGTTACCAGACCATTACTTATTTTTCATCTATTTTTATTTTAAAAAGATGCTTGGTATTTCTTCTTGACAATGGCTTCAGAACATTGCTCTGTTTTCACAATGCAGATCTGGTTAGTTTATTTAATTAAAGCAAACTTTTTGGATGTCTGGCAAAGGAGAAATTCCTTCGGGAAGACCTGCCAGTGGAAATTGGCACGTTTTCATTAGCACACGCATTCAACCAACAAAGCGCAAAATGTCCATCTCATTCTTTGGGATTTGAGACAGGGTCGTGCTACAGATATTTAGCTGTTTGATCCACTTGATCACGGTGCAAGCCTTTAATAGATGTTCATTAAACAATAGGTTTGGATTAACCGATGCTTGCTTTAGAACCTTGGAAAATATAACGTTCAACCAATTATTCCAAAAAAACTGTATTTTCTAGTTTTTAAGCCATCGTCTTCTTTAGTTTAAAAACAAGTATTTTAGATGTAACTACATACAGGGTATATATAATTTAAGAATCGTATTTCAAAGCTGCCTACAAGCGAAACCAGTGATCAGAATATTGTGAAAATTTTTAGCGACCTTAATGAAGGGGTGAGAATTTCTTTCAGGGAAAACAACTAGTTACAAATAGCGTCACCAGAGTGAATTATATTAATAAATTATACATTTAGCCACAGATTTACAATAGTTTTACAATTTTACAAATTTTATTAGAAAAACATGTTTCACATGATAGCCATTATTTTCGGCT
Organism: Stegodyphus mimosarum; assembly: GCA_000611955.2. Classification (NCBI taxonomy): domain Eukaryota; kingdom Metazoa; phylum Arthropoda; class Arachnida; order Araneae; family Eresidae; genus Stegodyphus; species Stegodyphus mimosarum. Next base: position 128,307 of record KK112728.1, on the reverse strand, counting down.
ACTGTTAGAAATCGCAAGATGGCATGTTCAAGTCTGGAGATCAGGAAGGCCGTACATTACGAACGTGCTGACAAATGACAAGTTATTCTCTAAAATGATGTTGAAAAGCATTCGTAACTCATCGTAATATGTGCGGAATAGCTTCATCGTGCATAAAGATTATCTGTGCAAGACACTGACGCGCTTGCAGAATTTCGTTCTCTAACAGTGATGCATATCGCTACCCGGTAACGGAGCATCTCACTGGACATGCGGAACTTAGTTCCTTGAAGAAGTATGGGCTAAGAATAAATCGCAGAAAATCCAAACCATACTCTCACATTTGATGAATGCAATCTAACCTCTAAGACAGGGCAATTCTCAAATTCGGCAGTTGTGAGTCACTGCACCGTCCAAATGTAAATGCGGTCCTTCTGTCCAGAGGATATTCCAAGACCATTCCATATCGACTTCAAAGCAAGCAAAAACTGAAGTGTAAACCAGAGTCAAGAGTCAAAATCATGTGGAAGCAGCCGATGCAATAGTGGAAGTTTGTAAGAATAATATCGGAGGATATTCCGAAGATCTTATGGACAGCTGAACGTGGTCTAACCAACGCCTCTGCTATATGACGGACACTAGTGCTAGCCTGAAAGTTTGAAGCTGTGTCCTCTACGAGCTGATGCGCAGCCTCCTATACTGTTTCTGCAGACAAGTCTCCTTCCTCTTCCAGAAAGAACAGGAAACGATCCTCTTTCTTCAGATTTCGTTTACACTTTCTGAAGGCTTTTGAAATTCATTGGACCTCTTCAAAATCCGAAATTTCCATAGAGCAGATACTACGGAATTATCTTTTTTGTAAAACAATTTGAATAACAAATGGCGATCTCGTAAACGTATATTTATTGTGACCAACAAGCACATTGAAAAAGTCTCCGAGAATGTTTCTAGGTTTTATAACAACTGCTGCATGACGTCGAAAAGAACTTACATCTTTACAATAGATTTTCAGAATAAAACATCCTCTATTGCGCTATTTGTAACTAGCTGTTTTTCGCTGAAAGAAATTTTCATCATTTCATTACGTCTGCCACAAAATTTCACAATTTACTGATCACTGGCTTCGCTTGTAGGCAGCTTTGAAATATGGTTCTTTAATTATAGACACACTGTATTTTGTAATAAATTCGGGACATGATGGACATATTCCATAAAAAACGATGAATAGGGAAGTAAATGTCTACTTCAAACTCGAGTGTTAATGAATTTTCCCTGTTGAATGATACTTCATCTTAAAAGGGATTACATGAAAGTGGGTAAATTAGCAAAATAAAAATACTAAAATTTCCTAATTTTCCCGAAATCATTTTACAATGAATCTTTGCCATTTTTATATTCAAATATTTTCAGGGACCAACCAATGATAACCACAAAATTCTAAGAACATTTTCTGATGTTTGCATTTTAAAGTTATTTATCCATAAAGTTCCTTTCATATGCTTTAGTTGAAAATAAAATTTTATAAGAGAAAATCTGAAATTTCTACCATGTAAAATGCATTCTAAAATAATGTGACTATTGGAATTCTTATGTAAAAAGAGCGAGTTTTGTTCTTTTTTAATGCAAATTCATTTTATGTGAGAGATTACGACTTTACGAGTATTGTGATGCATTAAAAATAAAAGGCTTAAATATATTTCCCATGCTTTTAAAAATATAGACATGCAAACTTGAAACATATTATAATATAGCTCTATCAATGCGTATGAATATTTCTTTGACCTTAACTCTGAAGTATTTATTGAAGTAACTCTCATTTTTATAAACAGCGTCTATAGAGCATCCTAAGATGTATTTTATGCAACGTGAGTGTCTCTAATTTAATTCCAAGAAAAAGGATTGTGTTGAGGAAAAGAAACAAATATTTATAATCTAATTTGATAAGAAAATGTGCATTGTATCATTTATAAATTTAAGTTGCTTCAATCAGTATTTCAGTAGATTAAACATTTTTAATGATTCAGACAAATATTAACATTCCAAGGTGCTATTAATGTATTAAATGTTTTTATTCAATAAACCAGAACACTTTGCCATGAAGTTTAGAAGACTGAGGTTTTAAATCGGTATCTATTATATTGGTATAACAGAGCTAAAATTCTTTGGGAAAAAGTAATTTATCATTTATTTGTAAACGTCTAGAATTTTTCGATTAATTTTAGGTTTGTGAATCACTCATTTAAATGAGTTCCTATTCTTTGCGTTACAATTTTACAGAGGAAATGTAATTTTTTAACGATTATAGTAGCCTAAATTTTCGTAAACCAGATAAGTTTAAAATTTCTTTTATTTCTAAATCTGTAATTATTTTATTTAAAGTATAATGATTTAATCTGTGAATTATCTCGGTTATACATTCCAGATTTTTAGTCATATGCCAGTCTGGATGTATAGCGAAAGAACGTTTCCAATAAAAGTTAAGGAAAATTAATTAATCTATTCCTTATAAAATATTCTATTGCTCTTTTTATAACATTGTTTAGTACTAGAGAGTGTAAAATGTAGATTGTACATAAAATAAAAATTTAAAAGTTTATTTGTCACTTATCTTTTTTTAGGCCCCTACTTGGTTGAAGATCACAAGGTCTGACCTTTACTAAATATCTGTCCAAAGAACGTAGCTTTTGCCTTCTCCTTCTGATGTTTCGGAAATATGACATTGTTTGTTCTTTTCAGACGACGCTGTTAAAGCTTTTGTAGTTTTGCTGGGATGGTATTTCTCTGCAAAATTTCGCCATACCTTTATTTCGCAAATATTTGGTATTAGAAGTTTATGTGTATTTATTATCACATTTTGGAACAAACGTGGTCGTATTATTTTCTCGAAAGAGGAAAACAAATGTAGTGCACGCAGTTGTGACCCATCGATCTCGAATATTATTCCACACAAATTAGCATACCGTGTAAGATTTTAGTTAAACTAACCAAGTTTTATTTTAATTTAAATCTTTCTATCTCTTCTCTGTTTCAACTTCCCGTCAGAAGAAGCGTGCGTTTTCAGCTTATGCTAATTTGAAGTACAGCCAAGTACTATTTAAACCAGAGGTAGAAACCTCTTAGTGTGAGAGAGCTTTTAGTCTCGGATCACGGTCATTCTGTTCGACGTTCGCCTGACCAGTTAACAACTAAAATTATAAGCCATAGTGCTTACTACGTGATTACTTATTGAAATAAATTGAAGTGCGCTAGTATTAGTATTTCATGCTACGCACCATTTAGTTAGAGGCCAAACTCCGTGATTTGCTCTGTGAGCAAAGTTTAATTAGATTTCTATTTTAGTTTTAGTATTAAATTTATTTGATTGTTAAGTTAGGCCCAAGTGTGGTCTTTTACTTTCTGTATCCCTCCCGAGTTGGGAAGTGTGTAAATAATAGTGATTTAATAAAAGAGGATTTTAAATCCCTTTCAAGTGCAGTTATTCTCCAGCACAGTATCTACACCAGAACAAAGCGCATTTTTTCAGCTCCCTGTTCCAGTTCAGGACTTGAGGCTAAGGACCCTAGTAAGTACTTCACCATGTTCGCTAAACACATGCACAGAACACTTAGTCCTGACAACCGAACAGAAATTTTCGCGTCTAGATAAAACTCTACCAAGTTGAAATTATTCTGCAGCTCATGTATACTGAGGTACGATTGTACATTTTTCCACATTGCCAATATAAATCATTAACATATAATTAAAAGTTCAACAAAATGTTTGCTAATGATGCCAGTACTTTGTTAAGAAGTTAATATTAATATACGATGAATCATACAAGTGTCATCTTTTGTTCATTATGTACAATTCTGTTTATTTTTATTAAGTTGGAGTAGGGCAGATCTATGAAATACAATTACAACTGTATTAAATGAATATACAAATTATACTGTCCAATATAAAATAAAAAGTATATTGTAAATCTAAATTACAGTTTGTGTTTAAGGATGCGATTAAATATGCATGGAATTAATAGCTAAATAAATGCCACAAATGTAGTTTGGATTTCATCTTTTATGATATTAAATTTAATACTTCATAATAAATCAAATTGTGACTGAAGATATGAATATAAATTAATGTGTCTGTATTTTGCCTTCATAATTTCTTAGAGTCCTCAGAAAAATAATTTGAAAGATATGAATCGCGTAACTTTCAATTCTGATGTTTTCCATGTCAGATGTTTTCAATGGCAGGCATTATATGATGTCGGCAGGCACTTGACTACGAGCGATGCGATGCTAGATAGTAGATACTGGGAGCTATTTGAATCTCTAATAAACACCTTCGTATTTTCGATACCTATATCCACGTCAGCATTCCATGCCTTACTATATCGCTCTACCACAACGAATGCTACAGATACAAACACAGTCACAAATATACCTAGCTCTGACTTCTACTGGGGACTAAATACATGTGCACTTGTTTCCTTTTTCAATATTGAAAGGTCCAAGGGAGGATAAAAAGAATGCCAATATTTTAAAATTAACTTTTCGATAAAACAGCTTCCACAAAGGCTCCAAAAAGCTTCCTTATGATTTTCACAAAGTTAAAAAAGTAATTAGACTTTGCATATTATGATAAAAGTGTTATTACCTAATTTCGTAATTCATCATTATTGCTGAGAGGCAAGAAATATTTCTTTGGTCATCACAGTTGTAACAATGCATAATGGAGATTTATGAGCAAAGCGAGTATAGATAACACAACCTTTAAAATCCATGCAACAGAAGACGTGTCACTTAATGCAAGTTCCTATAAGGCGAAGGTTAGTTTGAAGAATTAAGCAATCAGAGCTCTGAGACTGATACAAAGCAATTAGAACTACTTTGTTTTTTTAAGCAAATGCAATGTTTTATGCAATATTTTAATTGCATAAAACATTTTCACACTAAAAATTATAAATTATATTTCTTTCAATTTTATACACATGAAATAAATACCATTCTAACAGCTACAGAGTAACGCGGTTTTGATGTGTCATAAATCCTTTTGTGTCAGATATAGTAGAAAACCAGTCAACAGCAATCTCAATCTGTGCTTTCGTTTTTCCCCCTACAATAATTTACATACGAACACCTTTATGTGTATACTAATTGTATAGGATGATAGTTTGTGAACCTGGCTGTCCTGTTTTATTTACTCAAATGATAAACTTTTCTCTTTGCTAGGATTTTGTAAATTGTTTCATTATATAGAACGAACTCAGAAAAATTCTGAGTATTTTATTTTTCTTTATTTTCACAAACCGTTTTCTAACACCGAAAGGGAAATGTAACTATGCTCTGAAGTTGCGAAACTTCGATTAGATTGCATTCTTTGCGAGAGTTTCCTTTTTGTTTGCGAACAGAATTCTCATGGAAAATATTTGCACTCTTGCTTTAATGCCTTTTTAAGGTCATTGATTTTGATAGTTTTAAAACATGTAAGGTTGGTTTATTAATTTCAGTCCTTCTGAATAGCAAATAATCACTTCAGAATACGAATCTAAGATTTATAAAATAAAATGAAAGTCTGAAATATTCTAGGCATATTTTGACCCTTTAAGTTTTAATTTTAATTTTAACTCCTTGAACGTATAGTTTTATTTAATCAGTCTTTCGATATTTTCGTTTACGAGATTTACCTTTTCAAAAACTTTGAAATGTGAAATATACTCACTAGTTTATCAGGACTCCCGTAGATTCTAGTTGATTTTGCAAACATAATTGTAGTCCTGAGTAGGAACAGAGAGCTTACTAAAGCTATGTTCGTGCATGTGTAGAAGAGACAACAAAGATAAGGAAGGTTCAAATTACCTTTTCTTTGCTTATCGATTTTACATACATTCCCGAACTTCGGGATACAAAGAACAACCACTTGTGATTTACGCTAAGCGAATTTTGTTCCACTTATTTTATACCTTCTGTTTCTGTTTTGCACGCTATTGAATTTTAGCAGTTCACAATTTTTAAGAGAAGTTAGTTTGACATAAAATTTTACAATAGTACTCAAAGCATTCAGAACTTTTAATGGCATTGGAAATCTAATGTTTCGTTAGAGTAAGATTCAAGATTTAATTCCGATACTGTAAACTGTCAGAAAAAATTAATTTAAAATTTGTTAGGATAGACAAAGAAACAGGATTAGTAACAAGACTGCAAATTTCCATGAATACCATCTCGTAATTATTCTCACTGGTTACATTTACTCAGCACTCATCTAACTGCATGACGGAAAATGTTTAATTATAATTCTTTTAGTTTGTGTAATCACAGGTTATTTTTGTCTATATTGCTCTAGCTTCGTTCTCCTTTCTGTTAAAACGTTTTGTATAATTATTGCTATAACTTAATTTCAATTAAAATTCTAATTCTGACTAGCAATAATACGTTTCTAGCTGATAAATAAGCAGAACTGAAGCTCTTGACTTGTCTGTTACAACCGTAAATTAGATTTTAAGACGTTAAAATAGGTTCATGAAAGTAAGCAACTCTAATTCGCAAACTTGTAAAGACAGAAATTTGCTTTCCCTAGAATTTTACAATAGTAATCATAATTTAATTAATCCTGAAAGATGTTTGGTTGTCTTTAAAATCATTTTAAGACTATTACAATAACATAATTTTGTAAACCTTAATTCCACAGTAATCCAAGTCCCTCGATAAATCAGGAGTATCTATACAGATGCATATGGATAACACTGGTATCCACACTCAAGTTCGTGACAACTAAGGTCACGTATAATCTCACTCGACAATATATATTTAAGCCTTTTCTAAAGTTTCTGATATTTCGAATTGATTCGTAATGATTGTAATGAATGAATTGAGAAAATAGGACAAAAAGAGAAAAAGAATCATGAAAAGAAATAGATGACTGAAAATTTACCATAAGCATTTCCCCGTCAGCTGCCCGAATTTAGCGCAAGCAAGATATTTATGCAAATCGCAGATATCTGATAGCAGTTTAAAAGGCAGGAGTTGACGAGAAAAAGAGACAGAGTCTTGGATTTATCGCCGTAAGGCTGTGCGCGCAAATAATTCCTCTGTCTAGTGAAAGTTCGCTTTCATAGACAATTGCATTTACTAGTTCTTACTCGTGAAATTCGCATTATTGCATTTCACTGAGAGTTAGGCTTCCCTCGCCGTCCTACTTAAAGTTAAACTTAGGAAATTGAATTGTTAACACGCTTTATTTTATATTATTTTAGTTCAGCCCAAGTAGTGGCTTACTCTCAAGTCGGAGAGTTGTAATTATTTGAATTAAAGGGTCCTTTAAACCCTCCTTCTGACTTGTAGTTCTTCAACACTAAAGGACATAGCCTAGATTTGCTCACTGTTCTCCACATAGGGTTTCACAGCGTATGTTTAGCAAGAAGATCAAGAGATTACAGTTGAAACCTTATACTATAGCAAGAACATAAAAAATGGAAAAAAGTCATGGATGAACTAGAAATAAACATCACAATACAACTTTTTAAAAGAAACCCAGATTTCAATAAGCATGCATAGTAATATTAATAATTACTCTATTAAAATTACAATTTCTAAAGAAATATCTTCATTTCTACTTTCCTGTAACTTCAATCTCTTCCATTCTCATTACTGTCTCCGTTACCTTTTACGCTTCAAATCATCCATAAATAATTAGAGAAGTTGAATGTGAAGCTGACGCGGTAAAATCTTGAACTGGATGTAAATTCAGGTTTACTTCCATATGATGGGTATATTCTCATATTAGGGTGGCATTAAGTGAAACGATTAGAAGGAAACGTTCTGCATGACAGATAGTCTACGAGAACTTATCTTTGTTAGTAAGACGAGTACAATCACTACGGGGATAATCCTTTTAAATTTTAGGTAAGCTCGTTCTCTGAACCTACTGGAGAAGGGGAAAATGACCCGAATAAAGCTTTCAGAATCTGACGCTAAAATCTTGAAAAAAAATCGCGAAAAAAAGTGTAATTTTGCTATGGTGATGAGAATGATTTTGAGCTTTGACAATTAGTTTATTTCTGTAACATCACTTTTCGTCTGAGTGACAGTGCTATTTTATATTTGTCCAAAAGGATACTGTTTAAAAGGTATGTAGAATAAATAATTTTATTAAAATGATTTCAGAGGTAGCCAGTGTTCCGTTATGCTTAACTTGATTCCGTGTATTAATGGCAGTTAAGAGCATTATGACTTCTGCATAAAATTGTTTATATCTGTTCAGTTAAGTCTGAAACCATTCACATATTTCTCCCTTTATCATAGCTAAAACCGTTTTAATAACCCAGCCGGATAAGTTGTTGAGTCTGTGAATTAATCGTTCTCAGCAATAAAGGAACAAAAATCCCGTAATATCCCTCCGTACCAAGAATATACAGGAACCTAGACCAAAAGACTTCCTTGCATGATTTTTGGCGTAGACATTAAATTGATAAGTTGCGTGACTTCTGCAAGACTCAGTCACGTAGCGAATCATATGCAACAATCTTCTTCACACGACGGTCAAGAGTAAAATGAAGGAAAATTAAACAAAAAGAAATGAGGGCACTCACGCAAGGACATAGATTTAAGTTTGCAGTCATCAGTACAAAGTAGGCCGTGAAAAATAATCTATTTATACATTCTAATGAAAGGCATATAAGTTAATGGATACTGAACAGAAATCTTTCCATTTGCCTAAAATTAGCGTTTATGATGAAATATATTTCATACATTTACCTATAAATGCCAGGATATGGTAAAACGCGTATTTCACTTAAATGATAATTTATAGTAAGTTCTAGCAATTTTTCAGTACTGAAGTTTTTATATTCAATCATTTGGCAGTTTTTAAATGTAAACGGAACGCATAGTTACTGGCATTTATTTTCAGAAAAGAGATTAATTCTTACAGTTTGAAGTTTGACGACAGATAATCTCTTTGAAGAAAATATAGATTATACATCGATTATAAAAATTCAATTAGAGATATATAATTTAGCAATCTAGACATTGCAGATCTTGTATTAAAATGCAGAAAATGCTTTGTATTGTATAAAATTTTAAGCATTGTTGTATTATTATAATTTTTATTTAATTAGCATATAGCGATACTAAGGAATACTATTTTCATCAAAATATTTATAATTAATGAGAACAGTTTTGGAAAGCTTTTATCTGTTCAATTTTTATAAAATTGTTATTATTATTAATTAAACAAAGTAAACTGATTTATCACTTTGAAGCGCACGATATTATTTTTATAATTTTTTAACTAAAACAAACCTAGAAATTGGATAATATGATCCTACAGACAAATAATATATGACTTAGAAAAACATCTACTCTTGCTCATTCATCTGTACGTGGTGGTCACACAATGTGAAACCAGCGCGTCTAGGACTTTAAAACTTACTGAGGTAGTAGGGAAAAAATACTTACCTTTTTCAGTGCGCAATTCCAACAAATGATGAAATTTGTGACTTAAAACTGTATTTAAGAATTGCATTGTATATGAATTTTTCACTTTATTTTACAAAGTAAATCGTCAGAGAAAATGTAAAAATAAACATTCATGCAACTTTTCTATAGCAGTGAAAACATAAGAGGCTACATAATAAGAACATTCGGATAAATGGAGGAAAAAACTCAGTAAAGTAAGGATTAAAAAAAACTCAGTGTTTTTTTTTTAAACATCAAAGAACAATTTTTTTTGTGAAAGCATGTTTTGCTTTTTGGTACATGCATTAGACCTACATTGCAAATTTCGCACATGTATCTTGCTCTATGCGGTTTCTCCCTTGTGCTACAAAATGTACCGCCGGGATTTGCATTTTACTGGAATATGTCCAACATTATCTAGTCTCTTTTTGTCAGGAGCATGAAATTTGTGGTTTTTATGTTCGTGGGGAGCTTGGTCATGTCTTTAATACGGATATTTCGTTTTCTTTTCGCATTTATTATATTCATATTTTGTCCCAAATATTTCAAAAATATTTTAAATTTAAATAAAACTTTGACGAGATTTCTAATTTTAATTATAGCAAAGTATATTTACATTATATTTAAACCATACAAAAAAAATAATAAAATCGCATTACTAGCATGGGAAGCAAGCGTGTTGAACTCAAAGAAAATTCTCTAGAAATGAAAGACTTTTTCACTGGGCAGGTGCATGTATTGTTTAGTAATAAAATAACTCTGGGATTTCAAAGCCCCTTATAGCAAATGCTATAAATATACATAGATGTTTTAAATATGCAGTTTAATTATCGCAATTGTGTATTGTTTGTAATAGAAATAATGATGCGCGATGAATAACTTTTGAAATTTAAAGTTGTTTATATTAATAAAAGGAATTTATTTTGTCTCTTGAAAAACCAATTTTAAAAGGCATGCGATCTGAAGTACTAAGACATGAAAAATGTATGATTCTGCAGTCATTTTGTATTATTTAGAGGTAAAAGCTCAATAATCAATCATAATAATCCTTTTCACTCAAAATTTTCGAAAAAAAGAAGAAAAAAATATTCGAAAATTGGTGGTTTCAGGGCTCGACCACCGCGCGTCAAAGGGTTATGAGACGTCTGGTATTTCTAAACAATAGAGTATCATATTTAGCATCGCAATTTTGGATGTGTAAAGCTATTAAAACCAAAATGAAGGAATCATAAATACGCCTTAGACTATCCGTAAGTATATTCGAGTGTAAATTGGCATCCTGAACCATTCCATAAGCTCAATAAAAAAAACTAGAGAGCTGAAAAATGATTCAGGTTTTAAAGACATAGTTCAAGAATAAAAATTACTTGAAAAGAAATGCTCTGCTCCCTGAGTCAAACATGAAATCAGTGTAAAACATCGTAATACGTAATCGTAAACAGCGTAATGCTTATAACGCTTGACAGCTGTTACCAATTAACTACAGTGCTTGAACCAAACTCTCATTACTCTAACGTTACCTTAAAGCTGCGATGCCAGATATCATCTTTAGGTTAAACTGACTCCAGAAAAAGAAAAAAAATCTTAGCTTCGTTTTTAATGTCGCAGCTTGTGAATTTTAAATTAAGTTGATAGTTGAGAGAAGGCAAGGGTACTAATGCTTTATCGTGGGCTCATCGATTGTAGCTGTGATTAACAGCAATTGTCAGATGTTAGCCATCGACTACATATTAATGCATAAAAAATAAGTCTGCTTAATTGACTGACTGAAGTACACGGAGAAAAAAAAAGGGGAGGGGAAGTTCTATATCATTAGTTATACTGGTCCGATTGACGAAATTCAGCTTGCGTTTTTCATGTCTTGAAAGCGCGATTTAGGATATGTATTAGATTTATATATAGCATCGTTCTAATATACTTATTTCGACACAAAATTGGACTTTTACTGAAACGAGATGCTATTTTGCTTTTCATATTTCCAGTCTTCGACTCAAATCGTGACAAACTGCGAAGTTTTGTAAAAATCGCAGGAGTAGGTTTTAAAAAATTAGCTCGGAAAATTTAATTTTGGGCTATTTCTTTACACAACGCAACGAATTCTTTATTACAGCTTCTAAATAAATATATTTAGTTATTCTGATCCTAGTTTCCCCAAATAATACTTAAATATATTTTATTGGATCAAGCTCGACAAATGTTGGACAATATTGTCACTCAGGCAGCGGGTTTTTGATGAGGCAAGCACCGCAGCAGACATACAGGCAAACACTTTTATACTACAAGTCATAGGTTAAGATTCTTTTTTCTGTTTAAATTACACCATATGTCACTTATAATTCTATATAAAATTTCTGAATTGAGCAAGTATGTTACGAAGCGAAGCAAAAGAAAAGGTATAACATAAACTTTTAACTGTTAGTTTAACTCGAATGAAATGCCACATTCCAACAGTCACACTACAAAAGCATACGGAAGAAATCCTTCAATTTCTTACAGTTTTAAACAATTGAAATAGTTTTACAATATTTAATTCCCTTTCTGCTTTCTTTCTAAATGTTTTAATCTAGAATAGTGACTAATTTATTCTCTAAAAACTTTAATCTGTCATGTAATTCATTTTTAAAGTTCATTCTATGCAGAAAATTTGTCCTTAAAATAAGTTTCATTTTACTGTTGAACAATGTAACATATCTTCAATTTTTATGAACATTCTTGAATCGCTCATCCTGTTATACTGCGATTATACGAACCAGTGAAAGTCAAATCAATCAGTGACATTTTTAAGTAAAAATTATCTGGAGCTGGCTGATGGCTTCGGTTATTCACTTTGAAAGACAACCTATTTCCACGGAAGGGGGGGGGTTCTAATCTGAGTTAAAATCTGAGACATTTCATAACACACAATTATTTCTTAAATTTTTAAAATTTTTGCAGACTTAATTTATTTTTATTTAGTTAGCATGAGTATACATGAAAATGAAGTTTCTATTCACACGAGAAATTAAACCCCATTTCCTTTTACAGCAGCTAAGTATTCAGCCGTATAAATATTTATTAACGTATTCTGTGGCATAAAATGTCAATACATTGTAGCCACTTCCATTTGCAAGTTACAAAACGAATGTGATTGCACAGTATTTTCACTAGTCAGCCTTGCGTTGTTATATTCATTAAAAACACAAGAGGAGATAATTTATGTCTGTAACAGTGCAAAGAAAACCTGTTTAAACATTGCTTAAAATACAAAATGATAAGCCAAGAAGGAACATAGGTATTCTCAAGGAGTACTAGTCGTAAATTCAGTTACACAAAACATCCGCCAAAAACGAAAGCAATGAATCGTGATAGAAAACGTAGACTCAGTATTTATATCCTAATCTTGCAAATTCAGTAGCAAGTGTTTGATATTCTTAACATGCTTCATACAGCTGAAATCACTTTCCTCCTTTGTATTTTTATGCACAAAAATATATTATTGTCTCCATATCTTTGAAGGCATATATGCTTATGCATTTGTATTCGTATGAAAGGAATAAGGAAAAGAATAAGGAATAAGGTTCATATGAAAAGAATAAGGAAACGAACTTTCTTTTTCTGTACACTTTCCCAAATACTACCTTCAGATTTCCTGTATGAGACATAAGATTATTGTCTTATTTCACCCAAATAAAAAGCATATTCTATTTTATTGTTCTTCGCGATTTTGGTTTTCTAAACCATACTAAATTTAGGGTCAGATTTAAAATAATACGCCGAACAACGATCATTTGGAACGACAGGAATCAACGTAATAGTCATAAATTTGAAAAACTAATTTGCAAGAACTTTCTTTGCCAGTTGCAGAAATGCGAAAGTTTTGCACGTGCCAGATTTGCTTAAAAACTGGGTACTTATTTATTATCCCATCGACCACAAATCGTTTGCTAAGCAGTGCGATTTAGCGCCAGTTATGGGAAAGTGTGTAGCAACAACACATTTGTAACACCTGTGCTTTCACTTGATGCAACCCCGACTGATTCTCGATAAGCCATCTTTTGTTTTGCAAACAAGGGTGAAAATTAATTGCTATTTCTCTAATTTTCCCTGCATTTAAAAAGAAGTGGTTAAAATTTGGATCCTGCCTACTACAGAAGCCAGTAGCTTATCTTCACAGTTATGGGATCCTACCATAAAAAACATTTGTGCTATAGTCAGCACAATATGATCCACAAAACAAGAACAGATCGGAAATCTAAGCTGCCGAAATTTTGTATTCAAAGCGTTCTAAACAGAGCTTCAGGTTTAATCGGAAGGAATTGCAGAAATACACGAAAGCCTTTTTACGAAGCGCAAAAACGAAGCTGGTGGATTACTGACAGTGTAGAAAATAAGGAGATACTTTATTTCAAACCGCTTTATTTTCGATGACGATATTTGGTTCCATGATGTTTTAGGACTGCGAAGTTTTCTGTTTGTTCCTTTCTATTTTGTACCACGACATTTTCGCCTTGCGTTGTTCCCTTCGCGACGTTTCCGTCTGCGATGTTTTTGCCGTGATGTTTTCGGTGGACATTTAGAGAAGCCGTCCGAGGATCTTGCCCCTCTTTTCTTACCTCTAAGAACTCGAGAAGACGTTCGGCTCGCAGTTTATTTTAAGTGCCCTTTTTATTTTAGATATTTTGAGTTTATTTTGAGTGTCGCACAGATATACATTTATAAATATCTTTACGTTTTCTGGGATATGAACCTTGGTCTAGTGATACGGCTGTCAGCATCACTAGCACAATATTATCTGGGCGGCCTGTTCTTCCTGCACAAGCATTTGATTGAAAATGTATTTAATGGCAAATTACTGTAATAAAGTATGAAAATTATACTTCTCCAAAGGCAATAAACTGTGCTATCTTCAAATGTGTAGAGCTTATTAACAAAAATAACACTAATATTAGAATAATACTTTTAAATACTTTTACAGTTCTTAAAAACATTATAAATAAAGATCTTACCTTATGTTTTCGAAAATAATTATCTACACAATAACCATCATAAATAATATAAACACGTGGATAAAATAGAAAGTCAATAATTATGGTACATGAATTTAAATATGCGAACGAAAGTGATGAAATTTTCATTTATGTTTCGAGTGCTTCTTTTCATTTTCTGTAAAATTGAAATCTTTTTTATAATACAAAAATCATTTTGAGCATAGTACATCGTATGATTTCAATTTTGGTTTATTCAAAAGCATATAACTATTTTAATATATTGATATCTTGTTGTCATTTTAGTTTCAGTATATAACTTTATGTAGTATTATTACTACCACCTTAATAGGTCCCAGTAGGGAAACGATGCGCATGGAATCTTAAATAAAGACTCAACGTTTGAGAAATGCAGGAATAAAAATAGATAAAATAAGGACTAGTGATCGTGAATGAAAAAGAGTCTTGAAAGAGAGGACAGAATGTTTCCTCACAAAGAACTGAAGATATCGGACTGTTTTTTCATATCTGTTCAGAAGTCAATAACTCACATAAATGATATATGTATATATATATCATTTAAATATATATATATAAATGATATATGTATATATATCATTTATGTGAGTTGTTGATATATATGCATGTACACAATTAAAGAATTATTTATGCTAAAGGAGCAAAATTAATCAAAACCTAATAAAAAAATGGTTTTAAAAGTTTAAACTTCATTAAGAAACAAAAAATATAAATAAAAACCTTCAGTAACAAAATAAAAAACGGCCAGTCGGTTTAATTGCAGTCTGCATGTTATACAGAATTATACCATTATCATTAAGGTTTCACATTCGCTGGTATCAATGCCGTGTACATATGAAAGCGAGAAGTATAACTACTGACAGTTGTTTTGTTTATTTTGCAAAAAGTTCAAAATCTAAATGTATATGAAGTTATAAACAATAGTAAATAAAATTTACCATTATAAAAGTTTTAAAAGCGCGTATTTAAAATTGTTCCCTTTGTAACAATGATGCAAGAAATGCTGTTTTAATTTTAAAAGCAAATGAACTATGCATATGAATCGATAACATAAGCTTATTTTTTCTTTAATGAAGACCAAATTTTACTTTTTAATTTTTCTGTTTCGCATTTAGGCAGTTTTAAATGTTTCATAAAAGCATTAATTATAGCTCTTGGTGATAAGTATTCTAACTAAATGGCATCCAAATCATCCAGGATTTTTGCCACGACGAAGAAATCTGGGCTCGGAAATTTGAAAGGTAAATGATGTATCATATGAGTATGAATGGGTAAAAGCATTCTACTTTGTCTAAATGTGACTTTAGACAAAATTCTTTACTTCTTAAATTTAAATGAAATCAAAAACACTTGGAACAGTTTTTTATCTATTAATAAATGCTAGCAATGAAGCCATAGTAACGTACTTTAAATGTCCGTTCGGCAGAATGACAAATGTTTGTTATACTGATCCATATAATAGAAAAATTACGTTAGCTGGAATTAAGGAACAACTAGATATCTGCTTTCCTGAATATCCTGTGATAAGAAAGGTAGATCTGATTTTAACTCTCTATATTTATGGATGCAAAACTTAATCGAACAGGAAATTTTAAAATTATATAAACATAAGTTTCATACCTGACATCATTTAAATCTGGAAGCTCGGCAATTCTGACGAATTCATAGCAAAATGTAGTGAAGATATTCGAGTTGCTCTTCAGATGCTCAATATGCACTAACATAGATTGTGGTTCCTACTATATTTGATTATTTTTCTGTTAAATTAAAATAGATTAAAAATAAATTTGTTTTCCAACAATAATTTAAGTATCTGTAACTATTTATTTACCACAAGT
Organism: Stegodyphus mimosarum; assembly: GCA_000611955.2. Classification (NCBI taxonomy): domain Eukaryota; kingdom Metazoa; phylum Arthropoda; class Arachnida; order Araneae; family Eresidae; genus Stegodyphus; species Stegodyphus mimosarum. The sequence continues at coordinate 112,050 of KK112728.1, read as the reverse complement.
ATTTTTATAATTACATAAATTTAATGGAACTTATTCGATGTGTCTGTGCTCAAAACATTTCGCTCATTTTTCAAACAAATAAATATAATTTGTTTGCCAAAATAAATGTATATTTATATGTTCGATGAAAAATATGTAACTATAAATTACATTTCAAATTACCAATAGCCGTCTATATCATCTTTCAGTTTGAGAACTTCCTTTCTCTATTCTAAAAATAGTAAAAACGTTTTTGAAACTTTGTCATATCTGAAAACAATTTCAGCATTACATCATCTCAAGCTCCTACACTGGTGTGCAAAAATTAAGGACGAAGTCGAAAAATTAGCATATCAGCTGAACGAAGAAGTCGAGCGGACAGAAAGACCAATCAGGAGATTAAGTAAGGTGATGTACGGTAGCACATGCGCAGATATGCAAGAAGACATAATGGGGGAGTGTCTGAGTAGTATAAAGCATGTTGTCGGTGTAAGATCAGTATTTCTGGCAAAGAGATTGCACGCCGTATAGCAGTTAAAATCACACCGAGTTGCTGCCTCAGCGAGAAATGGCGAATAATCAATCTGTTAGACGACATCTGGATGCTTTTATCCGAGGTCGAATTATTGGGAAGTTGGAGGAAGGCCGCAGTGTGACAAGTGTGGCTGCAGAGTTCGGAATTGCTCACAGCATCGTTTCACGACTTTGGAGACAATTTCAAACTACAGGAACAGCTATCCGGGGATTTAGTAGTGGTCGTCCACGAGGAACCACACCCGCAGATGACCGGTATATTGCCTTACAGGCCAGAAGAAACAGGCGGCAGACAGCGGGAGAAATCGCTAGACACACGACACAGGCGACTGGACGACCGATATCGCGTTTTACCGTGGCCAGAAGACTGCACGGTGGTGGTCTGTTTGCACGACGCCCTGTACGGTGTGTACCTCTAACGCCTGCCCATCGGAGAAGGCGTTCTCTGTGGTGCCGGGAACACCGGAATTGGAGAGACAATGAATGGGGACGAGTACTCTTTACAGATGAGAGCAGATTTAGTCTGAGTTGCGATTCTAGACACATACACATCTGGACAGAGCGGGGAACACGCAATAACCCCTTCAACATCATCAAAAGGGACTGTTTTGGAGGTCGCGGAGTTCTCGTTCGAGCAGACATAATGCTTGGTAGCCGGACCGACCTTCGGGACTGCTATTGTAACGAGGTTCTTCTTCCTTACATGCGTCTTTTCACAAGGGCTATGGGTCCTCAGTTCCTCTTCATGGACGACAACGCTCCACCTCATCGCACAGTTACTGTCGAAGAGCTGTTGGAGAGTGAAGATATTGAACACATGGATTGGTCGGCAAGGTCTCTGGATCTAAATGCCGTCAAGCATGTACGCAACTTACTAGGGAGACCCGTGGCAGCACGTAACTTATCGCCAGTAACGATTCCGAAACTGCGATTGGTGCTACAAGAGGAACGAGCAGCAGTGTCTCAACAGCTCATTAATAATCACGTATCCAGCATGCACAAATGATGTGAAACCTGCCTAGCAGTCAGGGGAGATCATATCCCCTATTAAAGATCGGATGTTTCTCGCTGGACACCCATCACAGGGATGTTTGTGCCTTCAGTCGCATTGCGCTCCATGCTACTTTTTCAATAAAGCTTCTTTTTATCCCTCTGATTTCTCTTTTAGTAAGTGTTGCTTACATTACTCATGTTCTTACGTATTGGGAATCTTACGGTACTAAATGTATTGATTTGGAAAGCTTTTGTACAAAGTTATATTGAAAAACCGTCTGGTCCTTAATTTTTGCACACCAGTGTACACTGCGTGTAGTTTTTAGTCAATAAAATTAAAGAAAATGTTTGCTATAAATATCATTTTAGCCAGCTTTACAGCTCACTATCTCTTCCTCGGTTTGCTTCTGCTAGCCACGTATGGTTTTCCTTTGTCTAAAACACATGTAAGCTTTCAAAATTGTCCGTGCGCATAGAGCACCCATAATCATATTATGTGAACCAGTTTTAAATACAAGAATAAAATTGTGTATGACTCAGCGCAAATTCTTCTAACGTTTCTCATCTCCGTTATTGTGACATCTGATGCATCGTTTAATCCTCAAGAATATCTACGCGTATTTTTTCTCTGTTCTTGTGTCATCTGATGTATCTTCTCATCCTCAAGATATTTACTATTTACGCGGCTCTGTCCTTCTGTGAGCGCTGCTGGGATTCAACATGTCATCTACATCGAATCATCTTCATTTAAATGAAATTACATTACAATGAAAAATAACTTAAAATGCAATTACAATGTAATTTGGATTACACTCATTCGATGTAGATGATAATGATTCTGATTAAATGTTGTTTATTCCGAACTGCGCACGTAGAATAACACAGCCTTGTAAATATGTTGAGAATTATAATATATAGCTAATGATACAACAAAGGGGAAGAAACACTTTACCAGAAGTGGCCTTGAATTCATACAAGTTTTATTCTTGCAATTAAAGTGGGTTCACATAACACCATTATTTATGCCCTATGCACCAGCATAATTCTGAAAGCATACATATTTTTTAAATAAAGGAAAACCACAGGTCGCTAGTAGATGCAAGGCGACGCAGGTATGGAAGAAAAAAACGAGATGCGTAGTTGGTTAAAGTGCTATTTATAGTAAAGATTTTCTTTAGTCTCATTGGCTGAAAACTATACGCAATGCTGAAGGATAAGATGATATTATGCGAAATTAGTTTTCAGATATGATGCAATTTCGAAAAGTTATTACTATTTTTAAAATAGAGAGGGGAAGTCTCTAAATTAAATAGAGGAATTAAGAGGTTGACAATATATACATATATATGCAATTTTAATTTAAATACACAATATATATATGCATTCCTGCTAATGAATCA
>KK112728.1:29139-109075 GCA_000611955.2 Stegodyphus mimosarum | reverse complement strand
AATGAATGCACTAATGAATGACAACTGTTAATGAATGAATTCTTGTATTTAAATTTAAATACACTACATAATTTCAATTTAGATAAAACTATGGGATATGTGACCATAATGTGCTAATACTAAGCAAAAGAAAAAAGATAAATGATTTCTGTTTTATTCTTTTATAGTAAGTGTTTTATAAAATACAAAAGGGCTCTGTTAACAACATATAATTTTATATTTTGTTAGGTTTAGAATAAAGGATAATTTCCTCTAATACAGTACAGAGTATTTATGGTACTAAAAAAAGAAGAAAAAATGGGACTCAATATAGAAAAATTATTCCTTAAACAGTAAATATTATACATAATATCTATAATATGAAAGGGCAGAAAGCTTAAAAACTTTGATTTAATACTAGTTAGCATTTTAGCACTAAATGCTAAATACATTTTTAATGATTTTCTAAAATTAAACATTACAATATTTAACCTTCGCACAATGTCTCTTCATCCTTCTAAGCCCTCTTTTCTTATTAGAAATCCTGCATGAATTTACAAATTTCGATGATTTCATTTGCATTTAATTATAAGTTCAAAAATATAACGATTTCATTTAAAGTTCTTGTTAATTACCTTGTTCAAACAGACGCATTTCGCATAGAATAAATTTATTTTCGAATCATATTCATTTTTACTCTTCAACAAAGATTTAAATACCGACCTGTTTACCTTCAAAAAGGGTTACTTTTATTTCATATAGTAGATTACGATGCATTTTAAATTTCAAGTTACTTTATGGCTTAACTTTGATTTGCAGTCACCTTATTTATCTTATGCCCGTTACATTTTCTCCATCTCATGAAAAGAACACATCTACGAAGCACAAACGTGACTTCAGATTTCTGTTTCATTTTATTTCTTCAAGACTGAAATTAATATTCATGGAAACTGAAACAATCAATTGCTGCCTGTCGCTCTCGCTTTTGATTATCAGAAATATCATCTTAAGACTTAAATTTTTCTTTAGAAGATAAAGTTTTCTAATAAAATGTTTACAACACAGTAACACACATTACGAATATTCTGCGTTAAATTCTAAATTGTATAAATAAATTTATGTATTATATGCAGAACATTAATTAAAAGATGTCACTAGTGTTTAAAGGTAAATTAAACATAAATAACTGAAAATAGTTTTTTTCATTTATGTGAGTAATTAATAATGCCGGTATTATTGCCAGAATTATCGTTGCGTTAATTTTATAACAAGATCAGAAATTATGATTTTTGGCAATTTTCTTGTCGTCACATATACGAGGGTAAGTTGAAAAATAAGTTTCCCCTGTCGACTGTGGTCAGAGTTGTGTATGAAAGTCAAAAAATAGAATGAGACATTAAAGATATGACATGCCTTTATTTTTCCACATAGGTACCAAGTACATTGAGACATTTGTCATATCGCTTGATAAGCTTCAAAAAGCCCTCCAGAAAAAAATCAGGGCTTTGCATATAGAAGAAGCGTTGAACGGCTTGTTTCACATCAGTATTGTTGCCAAAGCGCCTTTCCCATGCGTTGTTTCTTGTGTGTCGAAGTCAATTGTCGGGGCACTCATCGTGCTGACACTTTTCTGTATCGAAGAATGTCGTGGATGATGTTTTGAGCTGGCTCATGTGAGATTCCAAGTTCTTCCGCTACTTCATCGATGGTGATACGCCGGTTCGCTCTAATCATGTCATCCACCTTCCTGACATTTGCATCTGTAGTGGCCGTGCGCGTCCGTCCAGCTCTCCGTATGTCCTCCACTTGCTGACGTCCATCACTGAATGTGCGACATCATTTGCTTCGACATCACACCTGGCCCATAGACTTCCACGAGGCTTTTATGAATTTCTGTTCCTGATGCTCACGTGCCCATTCATGGCGGATAACCGCTCTCTCCTCCTCCTTTGACCACGAATTCAAAACGCATCTTCTCTCCATACCTACCGGGGCTCAAATGAGAGGCTGGTCTCCGCTTTGCGCAGGAACTGCAACAGCGCCATCTGCTTGATTTGCAGCGACCTCTACCCAATGGTGTATCGGTGACTTGCGCGTTTTCCTGCTGTGTCGCCTTTCGCCCATAGCCGTTCAACGCTTCTTCCATATGCAAAGCCCTGAATTTTTCTTGGAGGACTTTTTGAAGCTTATCAAGCGATATGACAAATGTCTCAACGTACTCGTACGAGAATAATAAAATAAAGGTATGTCATATCTTTAATGTCTCATTCTATTTTTTGACTTTCATACACAACTCTGACCACAGTCGACAGGGGAAACTTATTTTTCAACTTACCCTCGTAAATAAAACAAAAACAATGTACAGTTTTTTTAAGAAAGCTATTCTTTTTTGCATAGGATATCATCTATATGCAGTGAACCCGTAATTCGATTGCTCATGAAAAAATAGAGAAAATTTCAAACTTGTGGTTATTAATTAAGATAAATGCTAACCTAATAAAGAGCATTTCAATGCCGCTCTATATAAAGTAAATATCGAAATAAGATATTATATTAGAATTACAATATACATCTCCCATGTAATATTGTAATGCTAATATAATATCTTATTCTGATATTTGCTTTTTCATTTCTGTATATGAAGTTTATTCCTATAAGTTAGGTTTTATATACTCGTTATTCATTAGCTTTTATTTATGAAAATTTACTATTATATCAATTTTTGTATATTTTAGTTCTTTAGAATATAGCTTCATTTCCTAGAATTTTATAATACTTCCTTTTTGTTTAGTTTTAGAATACGTGCTTTTTGCCTCAGTTATTGATGGTTAGTTTTATACTATATTTTGCGTTAGAAGCAGATTTGGGAATAAAAAATTGAAAGTTTTCTTTAAATATCCCAAATCTTAAAACTTTTATTGATTGAAGTCACACAAATTTTTTCTTGTTCTAAATATTAGAAACACAACTAAATGTTTAACACTCTAGAGTCATATTTATCTCAAAAATAATTTACACATTATAAAATTATTTACATCCATTTAATATTCCGTTATTTTGAATTTCCATGGAACATGTTCTATCATTTTATTTCCTACAGTTATAACGTTTATATTAGTATCTATGCTCATAATATAAGTTATTGCTTATACATTTTTGAAATCTGTAACTTTATTAGAAAAAATTTTCATTTTAATTTCCTTTTAATGAAGTTTTTTATGTAACATTTCGAAGAAAAACACAATAATTACTGCATTTCCTGAATAATCAGAGCCGTATAACAAAGTAGAAATGTTTCAACTGCAGCTACAGAGACTTTCTTCAAATTGCGTTCCGCAAGCTGAGGCGAAATAATCGTTCTCAGAGAATATTTTGCAGATTCAAACGCGTATTGGGAAACAGTACTCGTAAAAGCACGTTGCGGCTATCAGTATAAAATAAGCGAAAATATTCTAACATTATTAATATTTTCATCTAATATTATTCACCAAGCGGCGAACAATTTCTCTTCTCAACACACTTTGACACACACTCTTTTGTTTTGTGTGATTATAATTCTGATGTTTAGAAATTATAAGAAATCTGCTGTTTATAGATTATATGAACTCTGCTCCCTCTCTTTCCACCGATTAGCTATAAAAAGGCACGCATTTTACAGAAGTTCAATTATATTACGTTTTCCCTTCAATCAGCAAAATTAGCAGTTCCTTATTTAAATACCCTATAGAGTCATAAAGATTTTTTTTGGAGGAGTATTGAAAAATGAGCAACGCCTTCGCCGAGAATCCAACCACGGACCTCTTAATTACGCGTCGAGCGTGCTGACCACTTCACCACAAAGGCATGCGAAGAAGGCGGGAGAAATATCTTATATGCTCCCCCTTTTAAAGGGCGACTGCGGATTAGAGCCCCAATCGCCAAATTCTGGTGGTGGAGAATCATCATCCACCTCCTTTTTAAGTCCGGGCGCCAGTTGTAGAGTCATTAGAATTTTTTTTTTTTTTTTTGAGCAGAAGTATTTTAAAATGAGCAACGCCTTCGCCGGGAATCGAGCCACGGACCTCTCGGGTACGCTTCGAGCGTGTTGACTACTACACAACGAAGGCATGCGAAGAATGCGGGAGAAATAGCTTATAACACTATTCTTAATGTGAACTCTTGTGATATATACAGGATTCCTTCCGAATGTGGTTTAATTTACATTCTTCAAACTACTGCAGTCTAATATTTCGCTTTAAGGAACATGAGGCGCATGTTAGGAAAACGGAAGTACATAATAAGCACATAATTACAAATAAAAAAATATAGCTGTTTAGTTTTTGGAGGAATTTAGTACAGTATTTACATTGAAAACTATAATTTGCCATAATGTGTTACATTTATTAGTCCAAAGGGAGTTTTTGTTAGTTTGCTTAAAAGGACTATTAATTTCGTTTTGGAATTTTGCGTGGATTCACTAAAAGCGTTGTTTCACTTTTCAACTAGATGCCATCAAATATTATCGCCCTGTATTATATTTAAAGAAATTAAATAATGAAGAATCGGCATAAGTATATGTATGTTTTTCGCGCTGTGATAAAACAACGGTACCTAGAGTATGGACATCTGGAAGCCCAAATTTGAAATTTGCTTTATTATCAATTTCATATTTTGCAAAACTTTAATAAATGTTTGATTAACAAACTCCAGGATTTCAAAGCGAGAAATGGCAACGTTGTACAGAAAAAAACATTTTTATCTCGAGGTCGTGAGACTGTGTATCGGAAAATCTAAAGATATGCTCAATTTAAAATTACTTTGCGATATTGCTCTTAAATGAATTTTATAGTTTTAAGTGCGAAGAACATGATGTTCGATAAAAAAATGGTAACACAAAGAAAGTTAAAAAAAATCCCTTTTGGATGTAATTTAAAATCTGAAACCTTTCAGGATTTTTTTATTATTATTATTATTTTATTTTTTTTTATTCCTTTTTTCCCCAAAATGATAAAATAGGGCTATAACATATTTTTTTCAAACTTCGTTAATAAAGAATTTAATAAATATTTGTTATGTTGTGCCATGTTTTACATTATGTTTATGGGTTAAAGTTATTTCAACTAAGCCTATCCAGTGAAAATCTCTTTAAATGAAGATTATAATTACTCTTCATTCTATTGTTGTGTCGCGAATTCTGTGCTTTTAATTTAAGTGTTTTTAATGATTTAAGTAATAAATTATTTAAGTATTTTATTTGTATTTGCATTTGGTTTTTTTAAGTTCGAAATTGTGAAGAGCGTAATGAATATATATATTTGGAAAGTGTGTACTTAAAATCATTAAGCAATTATTTTTTCCTTCAACGGTCAATTTTAACGCAGAGAGGGGAGCGTCTTCTAACGGAAGTAACATCTGTGGGAAATGCCTTTTAAGATGACAGTTGCAACATTGAGTAATATATCGTGGTTCTCTTGTCTTTGTTACCAAGCTGAAAGTGAAGACTGTTGTCGGGCGTCCCGCTGTGATGTCGCCTGGTTTATGGCCTCGGTGGAAGTTGTAAATTGAATCTTTGAAAGGGCAGTTTTTGTTGTTTCTTATATTTTTCGCTTGTTAGCAGGGGGGGTCGAATGTTTAGTTTCCAGTTTTTCGCAGGTGCTACTGTAGACAATGACTTAATTCTGATTCGTTTGGGGGTTTGAACTTGTCCTATTAAATTATATTGAAAAGTCTCGGATTGGCAAGAATTTAATTTTATGTGTAACTTTGGACCTATAATTGTAGGTGGGAGGAGAAACCGAGTTTTCCTCGGTGGTTGCGCGAGTTTTGAAGTCAGTTTTTACCAGAGTCTTCGAGTTTTTGGAGTTGAATATTTAGCAGAGAGGGCCTTTGGCCTGCGGCCAGGCCTACCCGGGCTTGGGTGGCTGGCGCTAGCGTTCTGCGGACGAACTCGGCTTTTAGCTGAGGAGATTTGCGATGCTGCACTTGTACCCCGACGGGTGGCTCACGTTTGCGATGCGGCATGATGTGATTAATAGAGAATTTTCTTCTAATTTGCGAGAAGTAGAACTCAGAGCGAACTCTTCCGAGTTTGAAGCGGGTTTTCCCGTAAAACGGAAGTGTAAGGGCTCGTACCTAAATGAAGCTCTCTGTTCGTGAGAAGGAAAAGTATCATCGTTCTGTACCCGGAGGTTCTCCTTCAACTTTAATGTTTTAGAATTTTGATTGCCGAGTTTTCATCTTTGAAGTTCTACAAGAGGTCATTTTTCGTGGGCTTTTTGAATTTGATTACCTAAGATCCAGTTCAAGGCGGAATTCATCTGCAGCGGTTTCTCCTTCAACTTTAATGTTTTAGAATATTGATTGCCGGTTTTTTTTTTCATCTTTGAAGTTCTACAAGAGGTCATTTTTCGTGGACTTTATTGTAGCTCATTACCAAGATCCAGTTCAACGGCGGAATTCCTCTGCAGCCTATAGCTTCTTATCATGATGATCCCGAAAGTCAACTGTGAGTTTTTTCATAAGATTATATTTTTTTTTGTAATTTAATTTAAACTGTTCTTGCTTAATCTGGGGAGAAAGAGGAAAATTTAATTGAAAAATAAGAAAAAATAAAGGGGGAAAGTTATTGTCAAAAATAAGAAGTTTATGTAAATTGTAATTTCTATAGAAGTTGTTTTAAATGATTAATTTAATGTATTTCAGTATTTCTAAGTAACCGTTATTGTGTTAAACAAAAAAAAATTGTTATCTTGATAAATGACTCTTGGAGAAATTTAATGTGGAATATTAATTGCATTTGTATGTAAGGGTAGTCTGGCCAGGTCTCCCATAAACTTATCCTAGATAATTAATAAATGAGTTTGATTATATGTTATTACTTGCATTTGTTTTTTTGTGTGTATGTAGTTGGTCTGTTCAGTCACTCCATTTGTTTGAGCCGGGAGGCTTTTAAGAAACATGGAGATTATTTTTGCTTGGGGTTATTGAAAAATGTTCATGCATTTTAGGGTTCTCACAACGCGCCCTGTTTTAGCAAATGTGTACTAACCACTTATTAATGATACTTTGAATGTGTTTTAAGATAGAATTTGAAATGACTTTTAGGTGCCAGGACAGTTAAATCTAGTGCTTGATTTTTAGTAGCGGAACTGATTGATTGGTGTCTGAATATTTCTTCTCTGGTGCTTATGAGGTTTTTGCTATGAAATGAATATGAATTATTCTTGAGTTTATTTTAAAATGAGTGAATTATAGAAATGCTTGGTTGAGATTTAGTATTTAGTTTTACCGAGTTCCAGAGAAGATTTATTCCAGCTTCCTTTTCAGGTTAAGTTTATTAAGAAGAATTTGCTTTGTCTTGCTATGTGTGAATTAACTGCTTTAAGAAAAGTTATACTTAATATTATTATGAGTCAGATCAACCAATTAGTTCCTTCCTCTATTTTCTAACAAGTTCATCTTAGTAGGGTTTATTTTAAGTTTAGTTTGTCCGGCACCTAGAGGGAGTGAGTATGAGTTAAAGTTTTAAAGAGTTAAAAGTAGTAAAAACCCCTAAGGTTTAAAAGATTATTTCTCTCTATTTAACAATGGTGCCGCGTGTTTCTCGATTTAACAATGTTTAACTATTTAACACTATATATGTGAAGTGAAATAGCCATTGCAGGAAATAAAGGAAAAAAACTGCTGTTAAGGAAAAATAACTTCGTCATCTACTATTTAAAGACAGCTTTTAATTACTTTAATTGAACAAAGGATTTTTGATTAAAGAAACTAAATACATTGGAAGAAAAAAATATTAGGAATAGGATGTAGAAATCTGACAATAAATAAGCATGAACGAAAACGATAGTATCTATTCGAGAAACTGTAGAAGATTCAAAATAATTTAAAGTGTGAATTGAAGAGAAAAAGGACAAGCGATTGAAGGAATAATTTGCAAACATTTAAGAAACATTAAACTTAAAAATCGTATGAAAAATTTAAGTTGTATTAAATCAAATGTGATGTTGCATTCAGAAAAAGGAACTAGGCTTTATATAGATTTATTGGTAAACTATTAAATATTTATCCTACTATTTACCTTAATATTCAGTTTGATATAAAAGATACTTAAAAAAAGAAATGAAGCCGACCCATCTTATGAAAAAGTATTAAGTATCAAATGCTAGATGCCAACAAGAGAGACATTTCCAGTTCTTTCATTTGTTTTCTTACTTGTTCCGCCTTTAGCACTACTTGGAAAGAGAGGTTTGCCCGCGGAGGACTTTCTAAGGGACAGTGGCTCGTATCCATGTTACGCATGGGTAAAGCCACAAAAAGACTCATGCAGTCAAGCTAGCTCACCAGACCAAGGATCAAGTCCATGGACTCTAATCCCGAATAGAAATATCAGTGTACAGCTGTAAACAGTGTATTTGGCAGCTGGTAGGCGACATTTCCAGTTTTAACATTAGGTTTCATTCTCAAGGCTGGATTTCCATGCCAATAACATTTCCCTCTGTGAAAATCTCCTACAAATAAAACAAGTTTTATATAAGGCACAAATAATGTATACACAATTCTTTCGTGGTCTGGCAAGTGAATACGTAATTGAGGGAGTTTAAATGAGTTTGGTAGTTACAGAAAGGTTAGAACTCCATTCCCAGTTTAACCAGTTTCGCAATTCAATGTTGTGAGTTAATTGCTTACAATCAAATAAATGTTATTATAAATGACTTTTAATTAAATTCAATTTTTGTGTTTTAATCCATATAAATTTATACGCTATATGCTTAACAAATTTATTAATTAAAGTAATGTAATATGTATTGAGACGTAGCACTTGGAGACGAGTTACATTGCAGTAAATCGATTCGACAGTTATCTTCCACCCAAACACTGATAGTTCACCTGAAGATGAAAGCTAGTTTTCGGTCCTTTTCTCTTCTGTAATGTGCACCGATACCAGTTTCCTCACAATACCCCATTCTAAACCATATCACACTAAATATTCTAATCTTATACGCTTCACAGAATTATTAAGCCTGAGATCATGTACTAGAAGCAAATGCTTGACAATTGATTATTTAATTATTCTCAAGAATACGTCTACCAAAAATGAGTTTTAGAAACATTATTCAACACCATACGGAACATTAACTTTCCCGTCTGGGTGCTGATTTATATTTTAATGTCCAGCATCCAACATTACTCTAAATTTTACATTTAAATTCTGTGTTTTCGGAAGCAGCAAACAAGAAATCTTAATTAGGTACTTTCAAAACCACTAAGAACATCATTAAAACAACTAAGACGAAAATCTCCAAAGAGAAAAAAAAACTAATTGTCGCATAAGTAGCTAAACAATTCTTACCAAGCGGAAGAAAACCTCAGCTACACAAAATAAACCTAGAAGTGACTCAAAAAGCCATTAAATGAAATACTGATTCAACTCCTTAATAGATTTCTTTGGGGACCATCTTTCGCATAATTTGGCATCCGGGATAATTTCAGTTACGGTTCCAGTTTGAGGCAGTGAATTTCCTGCTCGGGAGGCAGTTTTTCCGATTACGTACATCTCGTGATAGGACAAATTACTCTCCCTACAGCGTCGTCTAAGGCTTTTCTGAAATGGATTTCTGGCAGCAGCTGGTGATATTTCACGCTCTGCAGTCGAGTACTTTTCTATAAAACTTTAGAGAGAAAGTAAATACCTAGTGCTTCTTGTTGAGCAGGTTTCACTGAACCTTTAAAAGGGGTATTATATTCTCTGAATCATGAAAATGAATGTTTAATGGTAAAGACGTTTGCACTGAGAGCGTGTTTTAAGGTACTATAATAACTTTAATGCATTACATATCGGCAAGGAGTTTGTTAATTCAGTTTCTCCGTATCAGAAAATTAAGAGTTTAGCATTTGTAAAACTTGGTCTTAAACATCATCTAACATCCAAATCACATATAACTTGAATTCTTGATAGGAAATTTTCTTTTCAATTGGTACTGTACTTAATTTGCTATTTTGAACGATGCCACATTTTTGTAAGATAATAATGTCTAATACTTCTTAAATGTGTTTGTGATATTCATTTTTTTTATTTTATTAACGTCAGAACAAAATCCTTGATGCTAAATTGGTAAATGAAAAATTTATATCCTTTGTAAATTGTGTATAAAACTAAGGACGTTATCGAATGGCATTTAAAATTAAAATCCGGGTGTGCCAACTGTATTGAACTCTGTATGAGTCATCATATCTACTCATGCAAAATACACATGGTATACCACAGTAGAGAAAATATCACTTAAAAACTAAACACACGCATTTTGGTAAAAAATACTTCAAATAAAAAGGATTTCGGGATAATGATGTTAGTACCACATTCCTCGACTGGTTTGGTTTATTTAATTGCGACAAAGCTCTCTAGGGCTACCCGCTGAATGGAAGGGAGGTGTTTCTAAGAGAAACTGGCTCGTAATCTCACAATAGCAGTTGAAAAAAATCATAGCAATGAATTAACATTTAGGAATGTGCTAGATAAAAATAGATTTAAAAAAATTAAGTTCAAGTATTATAGTTTTTTAATTAAATATTAATTGTTAATTTAATATAACGACAGAGTTTGCTAGCAAGAGGTATAACATCCTTCATATAAGTTGGATGGATATTAATAAGAAGTTTAAAATTTAGTTACGTGAGGAAATATCAGCAACTCATACGCAAAATAAAGTGTAATATAACACATAAAACGAAGAGAAAAGTTTTCCAAAAATTGCTAGTTGTGAAGAGATTTTAAAAATAAAAATTGTGAGTCTCCAGTATATTTTATAATTTGTTTAAAGCTCTGGTTTGGGCTTCTGTTTTTGTATGAACTCTGCGACTTAATGATCATATACATTTAAAAAGTAAGAAAATGAAAACCTTGAGTGAAAAAACATAATGTTAAATGAAGAATATTAGAGCTGTTGCATTCTTTCCTCCGTATGTTGTCGTATTCGTAATACATTCGGTTAGCAGTTGTGAAACCCATGATTCGAATCCCGGGAAATGTGATTTGGGTTTTTGTGTACGTAGATGACATTTTGTGTTTTACGTTCTGGAAACTAGAATTGGATAAAACCAATATTTCATGGTATCGGATCACAGCCGTTTGCTAACTAAAGTGAATTAGTTCTTTTTTAAGATTCCCGCTCACTGCCAATAACCTTAATAAAAAACATCGGGAGCAAGTAATGAATCAAGAGCGATTACCGAGAATGGAGCGAAGAGCGGAAAGAATCGAATGATTACTGGGATAGGAAAAAGCGACTCCTTCTAACGCTAAGAATCAAATACTTCTAACGCTAACTCTTAAAACTGATTTCGTTCAACCGTAGGTTTTTGATTTCCTAAAACCTCCTTTCTACACAAAACTAAGGAGAAATTCTAGTATAAAATATCGTAGTGTTGGGAATTGAAAAAATTAAACTCCCTTTTGATAAAGTGTGGTTTATTTAGTTACGGCAAAGCAACCCCTGCCTCAGGGGTTGGATGGCTTCGTGGATTACCTTCTAAGGGAAACTTGCTCGTATTTACGTTACGCTTGGGGAAAACCACGAAACTTCCATGCAGCCATCCTGTTCGTCGGGATTCGAACCCTGCACCGAAGTACTAGTGTTCAGGTTCTTTACCGTTCTTCCGCTGGTGGGCTAAACTCCCTTTGACTATCGAAGGATAAACATTCTCATCTACCCCAAAATGGGAATCGAGCTTTCTTAACACGTTCCAGCAAAAGCTCTGAGTGGAGCTCTAAAAGCGCTTCGTTTTTTTTTTTTTTGACAAATTAGGAGTAAAGCTAATTCGTTTATAAACGAATAACACATCTCTTTTCCAGGTAGGCTCCCAAAAAGAGATCTCCGAAAATTCTAAAAGGGATGAAACGCCGTTTTGCGAAATCAACTGTTCATTCTTTCAGTAAAATGAAGCTGTTCTTTGAATCAGGTCTGAAGCAATCCTTCGAAACTACTGGAAACACAATGGCCATATAAGGAAATCAACAAATAGTAGATTCGCATGTATTACCCAAGCAATTTTTGATGAAGTTGTATTCATATTATACAAACACTGAAATCAAATAAAATATATTTATAATTATTTATAGTCAAGCAAAAAATTTTAAATTTCTCATTATTAGTTTATTATTATTATTAAAGCATCCAATATTAGCCTTAATGTGGATATAGGAACTGAATTCAGGAAAAAACAAGTTAAGTTCCTATGAATAATGCTTGATGGTAAAATGATTTATTAAAGTCATAAATTTCTATTGAATGCTTTAATTGCTCCACCGTTCTTTCACAAATTAACGGCCTTTCCGCATTTATTATCTATTATCTCCATTAGCTAAAGCATAAATTTTTATTTTGTTAGCTACTCATTTCAGTTGAACTGTGTGTTTTCCTTTAAAAAAGTCTTTATTGAAATGCCAAGGGTAACATTTTTTTGAAACTTGAAAGAATTAATATAATCCTAGGTAAGTCTAGAAATTCATAGAATGAGTGTAGAATATGCTACAATTTGTATTTTATTTTAATCTAAAATAAAAACTGAAAAAAAAAGATAAATCTTCATAAAAATGGAACATTTTGGATTATGATAGTTAACTCTCATTTGGATTGAAACTAATAGATTTATCGTATTATTGAATAAAGAAGAAAACTGATGTACTGTATGATATTTTGTTAGTCATAGGCATTTGAAAATCATCAGACTTTCTTCGTTCTTAAAATGGTACATAACCAATGCTTGTGCAAGAGTTGGATATCCACATATACAACGCTTTCGCTAGAGCTGTCCTTTGTATTTAGACGTCTTAGAAAAGAACTTGTTGTAGAATATAAATACATTAATACGAAAACGAAACAGAAATTATTCTCCTGGTAGATTCACTGAAAGGAGTGTATCTAATTGGAATTCAATTTCGTAAAAAGAATATTTCTGGTTTCTTGCTGATCTAAACCTAAAATCTCTATCCTGAAAATACCGTTAGAACCTCAGAATATTTCTACCCATGCGAAGTATTTTCTGTTTAGGGCATAAATTCATATTATGGATTAATAAAAGTTCATAACAACATCCAAGAATACATTCTTGTAATGAAAATTTTATACATAAGAAGAAAATGAATTTTCCGATTAGTATATAGAAGAATTTCCGCTGTTTACTGTTTATAACCATTTCGCAATTTAATCAAATATCAAATCAACATTCAAGGATTGCTAGAAGTAACTTTCCGAATACATGGATAATTTGGAGTTTCCTCTTTAAAGAATATGCTTCGGAAAACCTCTGCTTCGGAATCTGCTTCGGAGCATTGTTAAGCATTTCCGAATATGAAAGATTTTGATTCGAAAATGTGTAAAGGATATTTTAAGAATATAATATGTTGCAATGGATTTGCATCGCGTTGCGTTGTAATAAAGATATTATTGAATAACTGTAGTACTGATACTCTTATAAAATGCATTTATACTATGTTTTAGTTTTATAATTATTGCTTTTCGAACTGCTTATTTGAACTACTTAAACCATAAAAAAAGGAATTATATCTTCAGATGTGTCTTAATTTTATGTAAGATTATGAAGATTGCTTGCAGATTTCAAAAGAATATTATCATTTAATGAGTCTAGGAGAAAGTGTATAGCGATATTTTAATTATACGTTGAACCGCTGCGGCAAAAATCGAAAAGAAGAAAGAGTTTAAATTTTAATTGGCTGCATTTGTGTTCAATTCAACAATAATCCAAACAGAAGAAAGTATTAAAATTTGATGGGTGTGTGCCCTTATATTTTAAGGCTGAATAAGAGATAAACCTTGACTTAGCCATGCATTAATGCCAAAACGTAAAACATAATATCTTCAGCTGTAAGATTATAATTTCATTCAGAATATTGTAGTAGAAATTTAGATACTTATTCATTCACAAAGAAACCCAGGTAAATACTAATTACGTACACTAATTACATTACAATCGTGAATGCGTCACTGAAGAAGAAGTGGGAAGTAAAATCTATAAACATCACTTGAGTCATTAATCAATTTTAGCTAAAATGCTTGTGGAATTTTATAAGACTTAATAGAAACGAAAAATATTCAGTTATTTTTAAGCAAATACACTGCTTGGATTCATTTTTGAATTCGCAAAATATTCTCAATTCTAGCAAGGTGTTCGGCGAGGAAACAATTATCATCTTGATGGACAAATATTAAAGACGTTTACAGGTTGCCAAAAGAAATACTCACATGAAGAAATGAGAAGAGTTGCTGTTGCAGACTTTCACACCAATTGGCGAGGTAAGAAGTCTCCGGACATGTCTCGCAACCTACATTTGCCCTGACTTCTTCAGTGCGTAATAAGAGAAGAAAGCAACCCTAATACCATCCTAAGACTTTGATACTTTCGTCGGTATACTGGCTTACAGCAGGAGATACTTTTCCGTGTTCTTACCAATACCTTAGAGATTTCAGTTTAGGGTCTAGCTTTTGTGAAATCCGCAATCAAATTAATTTATTTAATTTGCCTATTTTGAACAAACCCTTAGATGAAGGGAATTTGTCGGGGAAGACGTTTTGAGCGCTTTGCTCTTGAAAGCAGACCGGAGGCTTGGGACCCGTCCTAATATAACCTAAGCAACCTATTTATAGTCTTTTTAGCCAGCGTCCGTAGCCAAATTGAAATCCAGAGTGAAAAATGTGAAGGCTTGCCTTTACAATGAATTACCATTCCCATGAATAATTTTGCGTATAAGATGGGAAGATTTTAAATCATGACTAAATAAATAAAGAAAGAATTTATAAACAGAATTAAACAACATAATTTGTAATGGTACAAAATTCTGAATAATTCTCAAATTATTTTTACATTCTTTTGCCGCAGTGTTTTTACTCTAAGTGTCATACATTTCTTTTAACATTCTCAAAAATGTGATGCAAAAAATACATTACTCATTTGCAAAATTAATGGCATTCAAAATGAAAAAAATGAATAACGTTTTATCAAATACTACAGCCTGCCTTCGTGTTGTAATTGGAAAGCACGCCTGGCTGGCAATCGGCAAATCAGAAGTTGGAATCCGGTGAGATAATTATTGATTCTTTATTTACCGGCTTCTAAGAACTCTAACCGAATTTATAACAAGTTTCCGAACTAATGGTGGAAGATAATCCGTCCGATAGTCCGCTTGGATTTGGTGAGGGAATCCGCTCCTCTCCAGTCGACCTGTAATACACTGTATGATGTAAAATATAAATTAATTTATCCTCTCTTATCACATGCCATCATGGTGTAATTTGAAACATGTTCACGTAACAGTCGGGAGGTCCGGAGATCGAATGGAGCTGAAGGCATTGCCAGTTTTTCATTTTTCTTGCTCCGAAATAAACCTGGAGTAATGCTCTATATTTTAACATATTTTAGGTCACACCTCAGTAACTTCAATTATCTAAACAATGCTTAACCTAAGAGATAATGTGCTGGTACGATATAAATGAAAATACCTAACAATGATTAACAGTTTGAAACACATGATAGGAGAATATGAATTATTTCAAATACATGAAGGAATTCACAAAGAGGAATAAATTGTAAATAAGAAATTCACAAAGAGGCAGGAGAACTTCATTTGAAAAATATCTCGTCAAGACAATGCTCATTTCAAGAATGAGGCTCAAATTGATAAGAAGTGAACTTAATGTTGGACAAAACTAGCAAGCATAACGTCATTAGGTTTCAAGTAATACAATCCAAATAAAATTATAACCATGCTAACCACGTTTTAACAACTTATTTACAATCGAAAATTCACTAAATCGAATCAAGCAACTTAGAGGCATTTGTTCTCAACTATTCTACAAATTACTTCCAAATGGAAAGAAAATATCCTGTTGGGCATGGCCTAGGGTAATTTCCTATGTCTTTTGTAAACTGGAATATCATATTATAACTTTATCAAAAGAACAGGTTTGAGGTAAATAGCTGAATAATTTGAAGATGTTTTATCTATTTTTCTTCAACCTTGTCACCTACCACCTGTTTGCTTCTCTCTTTACTGATTTTCTGTGTTTCCAGTTAAAGCAAATTTGGTGAAAAAAAGGAACAACTACCAGGAACAACTAAATAATGTGAAACTATAAAGCAAACTGCACGACCTGGAACAAAAATGCCATTATGCCATTATTTTCAAAATGCAACTTATTTGGAATGTAAAACAAGGATGTGGATTTTTAAATTGAAAGCCTTTTATTTGTAACGGATATTCAAAACAAAGCATAAGTGTAGGAAATAAATGCAATTTAAATAATTTCTTAAATAATTTCATTTGTATAAAACGATTTTTAGATGATTCATATACACTATTCGACATTGCAAATGCAACACCAAGAAGGAGTGGTCAGAAAGTGATGAAATTTGGAAAAAAGACAGACACAGCAAGCAGCAATAAAAGATCTTTATTTCAAAATGATAATCAGAATACAGAGCTAGAATGGCGTCGGCTCAGTAGGATGTAGGACAACAGCGGACAGCGATGCACGAAGAAGCACGTCTAGGCATAGAATCAAAAAGAGTGCGGATGGTGTCCTGAGGGATGGCTCTCCATTCCCTTTCAACCATTTGCCACAGTTCATCTTCTGAACCTGGCAGGGGTAGAGTCTGTAAACGACGTCCAATCACATCCCACACATGTTCCATTGGTGACAATCCAGGAGAGTACGGTGGCCAGGGAAGCATCTGTATACCTTGCAGAGCATGTTGGCAGATGCGAGCACTGTGTGGTCGGGCGTTATCCTGCTGCAAAATTGCATTAGGCAGCCCCTGAAGGTAGGGGATTGCCACCGGCCACAGTATAATATCCAAGTATCGTTGGGCCGTCATAGTGCCCTGAATACGAACTAGAGGTGACCTGGAATCGTAGGCAATAGCGCCCCAAACCATTATGCCACGTTATCGCTCGGTGGGGCGTTCCACAGTTACTGCCGGATTAGATTTGTCTCCACGTCGAGGCCACACACGTATGCGGCAACTGTCACGGAATACACAGAAGCGTGACTCATTTGAGAACACGACATTTCGCCATTCTGTCATCCACACCGCTCCAGTCCGGCACCATTCTAAACGTTGGCGTCTATGCTGTGGGGTCAATAGCAGTCTTCTTAGCGGAAGCCGTGAGTGCAGGCCACGTTCAACCAATCGACGGGAAATGGTTCTGGTCGACACGGGTACATCCAGGGTATTTTGCACATGCTGCAGAATCGCGATACAAGTGACTTGCGGGACCGCCACAGTTTGTCGGCGGATGCGTCAATCCACGCGTGTTGACGTGACTCTGGCTGCACCTGCACCCTCCTTCTTCCCACATTTCCTTGTTCCAACCATGTTCGCCATAACCGATGCACCGTGCAGGCATCCATGTGGGTATCAGCTGCGGTTTGACGTAAGTATAAACCCGCCCTTCTCAGTCCGATCATCATACCCCTCGTAAAATCATCTATCTGCTGGAAGTGCCTTCGTTGACGGCTACCAGGCAGCCTCTCCCATTACACGTATAAGATTTTTTTAGCATACAGATTTAATCCCAAAACAAAGTCCTAAAGACTGAATTGGGCTAACTTTACAATAAATTGCACAATCTTCTTTCGTAGCATTTCACCTCCAAGGAGTAAAATCCAGCAACATGCATTAAATGCAAATTTAATAGGCAATTTAAATTCACTTAAGTGCTGTACTGTGCATAATGTTAATGCCCTACCTTTATAAAGCACATTAATTTAAATGAATAATAAGATGTTGAAAATTTGATCATCGTTATATTGAGATTTTTCAGTATATATGAAGGAGACTCTACAAACCTTTCTTGAATACCTGATATAGCAGTATTAGTCATTTTGTGTGAATTACGAATTGGGATCTATGTTGTGAAAATGCCATTTAATTACCTTAGATTAAATATGTTGATGACAGATTTAATTTACAAGAAGTGCAGCAGATGTACTTAGATTTTGTAAATGAGCTCTCATATAGTAGATTTAAATCAGATAATTTGAATGGCACTTTAAATTAAAGAAAAGAATAATTGAACGTTTTTCATCCTTAAAATATTCAGTATATATATTTAAATGCTTAGATACGGATATATTATAAGAAAATTAAGAGGTAAAGTTAATTATACATTTCTTAATTTGAAAGTTAAGACAAAAAGGAAAGAGCCCCAGTTAAGTAATAAAGCTTATATTTATAATTACGTTTCAAAACATTGAATTAGGGAATATTTATCGAACAATGCTCTTAATTACTATCTTTTCAAGTAGTTATGTGAAAGAGAACTAATTTCGATGCTTTGTTCCTCTCTTTCAAGCTTTCCCTGAAACATGTTTATTCTAAATGGAAACCAAATACAAATAATTCAGTTCTAACTAGAGCAGCAACATTCCATAAAATAAATGTAAAGATGAAAATATTCGATATTTTGTTTTGTTAATGGATTATATTTAGCATTCTAAAATATAAGATTTTGTTTATCTTTTATTTTGACTTTCAGAATCTGTATTAATTGAATTTTACTTGTGTTAAAACCGAATTGTAAGTGATTTATAGTAGTATCTCCCTATGCTTTTTCCCGCTGACAAATCACAAAACGAGTATTTTTAAACTTTATATACGAATTAATAGTTCAAATACAATGAGAAACTTTCAGGAGGAAAGAAATTGGGGGAGAAAAATTAATTGAGCGAGAAAAAAAACGAAATAACGTAAAGGATAATGTCAACTGTAAAAATAATGTAATGAAAACAAGCATTATAATTCATGCTGCTGCATTCTCTGTGTACTAGTCAAACAGTTCAGATTCGTTTAATGAAACAGAAATTATGGGAAATAAAATACTCAACCCACCAAATATTTTCTGAAAAATGCTACATCAACAAACTGTGTATTAACGTACTGTACCTTCCAAGATCTGTTTGAACCAAGATGCCGACGCTCAGTGGACATCTGATTAATGTTGCTCTTAAATGCCATCTTTTCCTTATTGCGATATCGCGTAGTTGATAGACGACAAGCAAAAATGTATTTATTTATTCGTTAATGCATTCTTTACAAGTTTTATCGAGGTAAAAATGCTGCTTCAGTCTATTCTGTTCTCGGAGAAAATACCGTAAAAGTCTGCGCTAGATTTATGTTGCGAAGGATTAAAGTTTAGGATGTCGGTACGGAGCTGGAGATCATAGTAGGAATCAACAGAACACTACATAAAAAGAATTATAAGAATAGAAAAAATAAAATCTGTTATTTCTGGGAAACCTGTTTCCAGATTGTATAGAATAGGAAAGCTTTAAGATCATAGATTCCAAACCCTTTTCTTGCATCGACCCCTCTTAAAAAATGGCTTTGTTCACGCAGAACATGGATTTTTATCTAAAATATAGCATACAATGTAATCATAATACAAATATTTGCACGTAAGTAATTTAAATATAACAAATAGACTAAAAATAGAAACAAAATTGTTTAAAAATAGGTTTATTAGATTTCTGATTTATTACTATTATTATTATTATTATTATTATTATTATTATTATTATCATTGTTGTTGTTGTTGTTGCTACAAATGTAAACAAGATTCCAGAAACAAAATCGCAGATAATAATTGGACAATTCAATTTTGATGAATGTGATAGCTGCGCTTGATGTACTTATGCAGTGGTTTTAATAATTGGCATAAAATTGCTTAAATAAATTTTCAAATATGAACTTAGCCATAAGGAAAGGAAGGAGCGTGTAATGAAAAATTTGAGTCTGTTCAATACAAAAGCAAAATATCCTTCATGTGCAGGATCGTCATAAGTAATGGAATATTGTTAAGTCCACTCGATATGCAAAGAAATCTGGATAATTTTATTTAAACAAGAATATCAACAGTAAAATGCAGTATTTATCCCAAAGAAAGTGTTATGCATCTAGTAAGGTATGGCGAATACGTTTCTTATGAACTCTTGAAATTGAGTTAAAATGATAATTACGATAAATACAAGCAACAATTACTGCTACTGAATAACGAAATAGAAAGAAAACATAAACTTGCTTGCAAAAAATTGCATCCCTTTAAATTTCTCTATGATAATGTTAAGTTAATGTTGCAAAAGCAATTGGGAAGAGGAATTTTTCAATATTAGGCACATAGTCCTGACGTAGTCCCTCCAGAGCATTAAACTGACTAAACTTGCTCATGTAAAATACTTGTCTGTTGCACACTACCAGATATTTGATGAAGCAAAAAAAATGAATTCATCGCGTTGCCTGATGAAATGTTCTTGAAATTCAAATATTCCACCTGGAGACGAAATTATTTCGTTGTACGTTAGATGTTCGATCAGATGCGGAAGGTCACAAATCACAACTTTTATTTTGATCATCAAGGTTGTACTTTCTTCTTAAATACAAGATGTATTGTCTTAAAACAAATTAAAACTTAATATTTACTAAAATAATCCGTTGAAAATAAATATTGAGGGTACTGAAGAAACAAGAATCAACATTAGCTGCATAAATTTACAAGACTTATTTCGAAGGGTTAAACAGAACCTTCAATTGCAGAAGTGAGAATAAGAAGGAGAATGCTGTGCTTACCAGTTAAAATTAAATATGAAAATAAAGGTACTGGCACCAGCTAATGGTCAATAGCATTGTAATACACCAATACACGCTGTATTATAAGACGGCTTGCCAATAAATGGAAAACAAAGCTCTTGAAGCAATCATTAAACAGTGTCAGTCGCTTTAATTTCCTGTCAGTTGTTATCTAGAGAATGCAGGTTTCTCTTTCCTGAGTTTTGCTTTCGCAGCTGAAGAAGCAGGTTCTATTCATACCTTAAATTTACAGAACTTACGCTAGCAAATTTACGGAACTTACTCCGATTTCTATTGCTTCAGTATGTCCAACAATTTAAGACTTACTTGTGCATCCTGTATTTCGGCTACACTCACACTGAAGATATACATTGTTTCTTTTATTAACTAACTATTTCAATTCATTTTAATAGTTAGTGTGAAATTCGTTTACTTTCTAAAACTATGCAGGCAAATTGATAGTCGCGGAAAAATATGCCTGTCAGATATATTGCTAAGGATTGCGAAAGGGTAAAAACGATGAAAATTTCAAAAACTAATGCTAAGATAGACATCTACTACGTTTAGTCTGAAAACAGGAAAAATTAAATTAAACATTAAAGGAAATTATGAAGGCTAAAAGCGTTTATGTTGGAGTATTTTTATCTAATAAAATGTAAAACATTTTTCTGCAGAGCTTATTAAACAACGTAACCAGCTTTATATGATAATTTTATTGCTGGGCTTTAGATCTCCAGCTCTATTTTGATACTTATTTAATAGGATATTTTTAAATAACAAACAACACGCAGTTTTTTGTTCGATTATCGCTAATAGACGTTTGTTCAATTATCGCGATTTTACCTCAGATGATTCTGCATCGTCTGTCGCTCAGAATAATCAGGGACGCGTTCGGGGTTTAGGCAGAGGGCCCAGTTCGAAAAGTAATGTACAGTCTCCTTATCAGTTAAAAAAGCTTAAAATACTACAGTGCAACATAAATGACTCTTAACAAGAGCTACTAGAGTCAAACTTGAACAAATTTTAGATATTGCAAATACCTACGATGTACAAGTTATTGCAATACAAGAAGAGAAGTTAAATACGACCTCAAACCTGAAAATAAAAGGTTACAGCATTTTTCGACTTGACAGTCCCTACGGGAGAGGAGGGAGTCTGGCGTTTCTCATCAGACGTATCAACTACAAGAGCATTAATTTTGTGATTCGTAGTTCTGACCTTGAGATTCAAGGCATAGTTGTCACACAGAGAGGCAAACCGTTTAATGTCTACAATGTATACCAACCCCTAAACAATTTCGAGTTCCTGCAAGCCTTTCGTTAGCTCTGAAAGACAACACGCTCATTTTAGGTGACCTGAATGCCAAACCCTCTTCTGGGATTGTTCTTCAAGCAATGGCAGAGGAGAAGTACTGCTGCGTTTAATAGATGACACTGAGTTTGTGATACTCAATGACGGTACCCCCTACCCGTGCTTCCTATAGCTATAATACCACAGAGGCGTTAGACATTTCTTTGGTCAGTTCAAACAACCGTCAATTATGCAAATGGACTGTAATGGACTCTATTGGGAGTGACCACCTACCTATTTTAATAATTATAAGGAAAAAACAGCGCACTCAAATCATCAGAGAATCTTTCTGGAGCTTTGCTAAGGTCTTTTCAGCAACCGTTAATAACTGCATAATTACAGAGTGTTTGACCGACGATACAAATGCTAACTGGCTTAAATTTAAAGAAATAATACGATACAATGCCAAGAAGTATATTCCTAGGGGTAACATAACACACAATGTGCCCTTCTTCATTCATAAAGATCCACTTTTGAATTCCTTTTAATGAAGAGAAAGCTCCTGTTACAGCAGCATACCGATAAAGATAATAATCTTCGAGCTAAATAAAATAAATGCTAACATCCAAGATTGCTTGCGCACAACTAAGGCAAACTAAGTGGAGAGAGCTATGTAATAAGCCTGATGCTAGAGTGCCGGATTCTAAGCTCTGAAAATTAACAAAAGCATAAATAGAGAACAGCCACAATCTGAGACTTGCAATGTTTTAACAAACTCTGTTGGTCAACTCTTTCCAGATGACAAGACTTCAGCCAATTTTCTGGGTTCGTTTTATCAAGAAACTAGCAGATTGAACTTCTCATATGAAGGCAGACATATTAAAAAAAGGCAAAGAGCATTATCAATGGTTGTCACAGTACCGATCCTGGGTCCTCCCAATTCACTCAGAGATATTTCTTTCAAGAATTACTCTCAGCTCTACGCTTCTTGAATCTTCTGGCCCTAATGGAATGCATGGCCAAATGCTGGAAAACCTGAATTTAATTGGCAAGCAAAGACTTCTGGATATTATTAATCATTCTTGGTCCTGTGGACGGCTTTTGGTAGACTGGAAGAGAGCCACTGTTATTCCTATCAGAAAACCAGGCAAAGAAGCAAGCTTCCTTCAGATTTATAGACCTATAGCCCTTACCAGTATGACTTGTAAACTAATGGAAAAAAGGATTCTTGAAAGACTTCTTTACTTTATGGATCTCAATCATCTGTTACCACCTGAAGAATACGGTTTTAGAAAAGGGCATAGTACCACAGATCAAATGCTTTACTTTTGCCAAAAGGTCAGAGACACTCAAAACCTTAAACCAACTCGACATTCCCTGGCGGTCTTACTGGACTTATCTAAGGCCTTTGATACTGTCTGGAAGGACAAACGTATTGTTAAAATCCACGACATTTTCAACATTAGGGGTTCTGCCTTGGTTTGGATAGTTGACTTTCTCCACCAGAGATCCATTAGAGTATAATTTAACAAGACCTACTAGGATCCTTTTAGATCGGGACAGGGCGTTCCTCAGGGATCAGTCTTAAGCCCTACTCTATCCTCCATCTTTTGGACCGGTGTAGAGGAAAGGAAACCAAAACCTGTTGATATTTCTATCTTTGCTGGCGATATTGTTTTTTGGCATTCAATCACAGACGTGAGTAACATCGAAACGATCCTTAACATCAATTTGGTTAACTCCAAGATTGGTTAACTCCAAGATTGCAGCAGAATATAAATTGACTTTAAATCCAGCTAAATCAATAGTGACCTTTTCTATTACTAATAAACACATACATTTACAAACCAAAGTTGTATTTCGAAGCTCAACCCCTCTCATATAAAAAGCATCCCAAATACCTAGGATTCATTATTAATCCTGAATTCAGTAGCAACAAACATATAGACTATTTGGTCTCGAAGGCCCGTAAGCGCCTAAACATCCTTAAATATCTAGCTGGCAGAGATTGGGGAGCTGATGCAAACACTCTTAGAACCACATATATTGCGCTTATAAGACCTATTCTAGAATATGGCTACCCAATTTATTCCTGCGCGTCTGAAACCAATCTTCAGAAATTAGAATGTGTACAACGGAGTGCCGCTCGAATTATTCTTGGACTGAGAAATAGCTGCCCTTCTGGTATAGCCTTGTTCGAGACCAGCTTACAACCACTTCGTAAGAAGAGTAATTGGTAACTGAGAATCTATTCGTAAGAAGAGCCAATCTAGTTAATTCAATAAAATTCAATCTATTTCAATAAAATATAGAGCTATGGCCCGCAACATCGTACTTCGTTGTATCTCCATAATTGGCACAGCAATCAAAGACTCAAGAAATGCAGCCCTTTTAGCTTGTCAGAAACTCAGAACGTGATCTCTCGGGAGGTTGTACCTCTTTCTCTAAGATCCTTCATTGATCCCTCAGTGGGACTACCGACAGTTTTCTTCCACTCTGATATGAAATCCACTGCAAACAAGCGAACTCACCATGAATACCTTCTTAGACAACTGCTAGTCACGTACCTAAATATGCAGTGCAGGTCTATACTGATGGTAATCGTACAGAAGATCGTACTGGCAGCGATATCTTTATTAAGACCCCTCACTTTGAAACTACAATAAAGCAACGCAACCCTGACACTTGCTCCGTCTTTTGGAGTGAGTTAATTACAATTAATGTGGGGCTTGATGACATCCTGGCTTATGATTGTGATTTTGGGGAACTATGGATTTTATCGCACAGCTGCAGTGCACTACAATATCTTGGTGGCTGGTCGTCCGCATGAGATGAAACCAGCATATCTATTCTGCTCAAACTGAAGAAGATCTCTCAGATCCAAGACATCCACCTCCAATGGATCCCATCAGATGTTAATATTAGTAGCAATTAGGTCGCTGATAAACTGGCAAAAGAGGGTAGTGAAAATGAAACGGTCACTGGCTCCTCACTTACTTACCAAAAACTTTACTGAAATGAAAGATCTAAATATAATATGGCGTAATCCAGCTACATACCAATGGTACACAGGAACATCCCCTGGCTCTCTACTGAAATTTAAATGTGACCGTCACTCCCAGACTGCTCAGGCTGGAATAACAAGTGGCCACCTTAAATGTCTTTCCTTTGATAGTGGCAGGAAAATGTACCCCCGCTTGTAAAAAATGCTGCGACCATCCAGCTTCATCGGATCACATACTGGATTGCATCAGACTTCCTAAGGAGGACTTAGCATCCAATTCCCTCACTGTTATTGATTTTTTGACGGTCAACAACATTCTGGAGCTGATCTGACATATGTCAGATCTTTCGAGGATAAGCAATTACAAATGATAGAACGTATATATTCCTCATGTAATAGTGCCTTCACAGGCCACATATAATCCCGTTATTAAATCTTACACTGCAAAATATAACCGGTTTCTAAAATATTTTCCTAAAGCAAGTGGGGCTTAATGAATGTACTACTGCAAAAAACAACTTCTAAAACACGGTTTTTGAAATTATTTGTATTTCTCAAAAACAGTGTTTCCTTATTTGAAATTTCGTAAATCACTAAATGTTCGTCTTAGAAAAGAACCACAAAAATAGAAAAGAAATAGGCTTCTCTTTAGTTGCATCTTAAAATGCGTAACAATAAAATTTATTGATTACATGATAATTTTCACTCAGTGTTACGGCGCTGCATTTTTATGTTTCTAGGAAAAACTATAATTAATGGAAATTTGCTTTTTATATGACCCAAAGCTACGCGTGATGTGAAAAATTTAGCGATATATAACTAATGGATTCAAATCTGGTATAAATAATTACTTCCCGCAGAGTTTGAAAAAAAATCTTAGGAAGTTGAGTAATTGTACAACTTTACATTCCGGACATCTATAAAGACTTCGACGGTAATTATTCATTTCAAACAAAAGCATCTATTTTCCGCGATGGAGATCAACGAGAACTGGAGAGTTTAACATTATCGAAAAATATTTAATGCTCCGTTTACCTAAGCTTCCGTGAGATAAATGCTTTTCCAGGGCTATGCGCGTTTAAAAAGAAAAAAAATAAAAGCCTAAATAAGTACCCCAAAAACGAGGTCTCGGGGTGCTGTTTCCTTGAATGGTAATGACACAAGGTAACTCTGCGGAAAATGTTAAATCAAGTCTGTAACAGCTTTTTCCCATCGATTAGGCATTTGAAGGTGAATGTAGAAAAATAGGAGGTAATGATAAAATGTACAGTAATGTAATATAGCAGATTAGCTCACTAGAAATCAGAGGAAAATACAACGTGAAATTAAATATTTTTACTAAGTACTCCCATGTAGTGGCTCAGAAACATTAATTTTAAGATTTTGTTTGCCATCAAAAGCAATAAATAGTACAACTTGGGTGCACGTAAGAACATTTTAGGTGATGGTATCTTTTGTTTAGGTACTGGAAATGCTCAGACAATTAATCCTATTTTAAGACCGATGAAGCATTCATTTTTATGAGTTTTTGTTTTATTTTTGCAAATTGTCATTAAATGAATGAAAATTCCTTTCCCTTTAGAGCTATTGTCTTAATAACAAAACTAAATC
The DNA here is from genome assembly GCA_000611955.2 of Stegodyphus mimosarum. NCBI lineage: Eukaryota > Metazoa > Arthropoda > Arachnida > Araneae > Eresidae > Stegodyphus > Stegodyphus mimosarum. The sequence goes on along the minus strand of KK112728.1, from coordinate 82,572 downwards.
TTAAGGTGTTATCAGTGATAAAAATATCAAGTAAGAATGATTGCAATATTTAGCGATCAATTTCTTCATACGGTTCACACTTAATTTCTTATGCTTTTTTGAAACTCTTTCGTAAACGTAAAATACCAGTGCAGGTGAAAGAAAGAAAACAGCAATAATGAGACTGTGAAAGAATTAAATCCCAGCAGCAAAATGACAAAAAAAGTATATGATGTGGCTTTCTCAGTTAAACACTTTAATTACTCAAATAAAAAAAATATAAAATGATAGTGTGGAGGGAAAGTTTTTCCAAGCAATACAACTTCAAAATATTTGAGAATATAAACATATTATACTGTTTTCTCTGCGTCAGTAATCCTCTGCAATAGTACGCATATTTTCATAACTATGCGGTCCGTTTTCTTCTTCGCACGTTATCACAGTATGACATATTTTAACTGTCCGAAAATCAGAAATTATTTTGTGTTTCCAAAACATGCCCAAATCAATGTAGTTATGTATCCGTTTGTCATATAATGTGTCGTACAATTTATTGTAGAAAAAAAACATAATTATTCGATGCATGATTGCCATAAACCGCTTTTGAACTCAACAAGAAACATATCAGAATACAGTATTAAGCAGATCACAGTAATCACAGTTAAAACAGAATTTATTGATGACTTCGACTGGAAAAAAAAGTGAATACGCCTATCTAATGTGTTTGCAGAGATAAACTGTTTTATTACCTTAACTGCGTGTGCGGCTGTGGTTGCATTAATCACTTTAAGGAATTATATTGAATACACTGGCTAAAAGCAAGGTAAATGTGTAAGGGCAATCAAGAAAATTTCGAATAAATCGCGAAATCTGATTTAAAATAGTTTGCATTATGACCTCCTCCTAAATATTGTGTTGCTGTCGTCACCAAATCATTCCCATAAACAAGAGCTATCGATGTCTGTAATAAGACAGCTGATGCGAGGTTCACTGCATATGTTGACTTTTCAATATTGAACATCTTTAATCCAAATAGCTCATTCTCTTAAATTGCCTTACTAAGCCTCGACAGTTCAGAAGCTTGTTTGAGTTAAACGCTGGACCAATGGAAAAGTCACCTCTTATTCGTTACTTCAATCCTGTTGCCGCTCATGCCAGTGCTTAGTGTAGGTTAGTGCAGCATAAAATCTCGTTCTAGAAGTTATTGGTTTATTAAGACGTCTGGAGCTGCGTAGCATAATTAAAGTCAATAGTATTAAAGTTCTAAAATAGTACCAAGAAAGTACTGGCCAAGTTCTAAAATCAGTACCAAGAAAGCTGAAATTATTTGGATGTTCTATTCAGTTTTGTGCTGCTAACACTGCTGTAACATTTAGAAAGAGAGTGGGTGGCTTGAAGTAAGACAGTAGAACATGTAATAGTCAATATAATATGTTGTTACTATCAAACTGTGTTCACCATCTAGTATAATTGACAGTTAAGAAATAACATAAATACGGAGGGTGTTTACCCATTTTTAGAACAATTTCGATAAAGAATTTTAAAAAAGTTAAGTTTTGAAATACATAACTATAGCTTATTATTTGAAATAAGAAATATCATCTGCTACACTCTAATTCACTCTAATTCTATTACTTTTACATTGGAAGAAATGCGGCATATTTGTTGAAAGCGATAATAACATCAATTGTGGAACATTTGAAATTTAGGCACTTCGTTAAAATTACTTGAAAGTAGGAACGATGTGACTTTTTTCCGCTCATGTAAAATGTAAAAATGGAAAGGAAAATAGGTTGCCATATATTAGGAAGTTCGCCGAATGAATTATTTTGAGTCAGGAATTCCATTTCTTTCTCGCAGCGACTTTCAGACTGAAACCTCATCAAGACAGAGAAACAAGTCATACTTCGAAAAGTACCACTACCTTTGCAAAACATTAAGACTGATACAGGTATTGCATATACGTTTTCAACGTATTCCTGCAACGTATCCTGATGTTTCACATATTGACTATTCTGATTTGGTCTCTTTAGATTTCAAATAGCTCTTTGTTAGCACAAACACACTTCGATTGATTTATCCTGGAAAGTAGTGAAAGTTTAAATATTAATTAAACGTCCCGAAATCGTTCTAAGAATGCGCAAACCTTTTTAAAATGATTTCGGGCTTATTTACAGAAAGTGTATAAGTGTCTTAAAACATTAAACATATAAACTTTAAGTTGTATATGCGTCATTTAAAGAGAGCAATCAATGCTTAAGTTACACAATAGTTTATATAAAATAGAAAATAAAAGAGAAGAAAGGGGAAAACAGCTTGATCGTATTTTGATAGCAGAGATTTTCAGCTAAAATGTCTACACGATTAAAGACGTAAATTGATATATTTTTGGAAGACATCTTTGGCTCTAGCTGCAGGAAGAGTTCTGAATTTAACAACACTTTCTTATATACTAATAACTCTGGTTTTACTAATATTACTAAATTTAACAAACGCTGTATTTTCTAACAGACTAGCTACTTAAAACAGAATAACGCATAAATTAGGAGAAATAGGATATTATTCTGTTAATGCATTTGTAAAAAACACTATGATTCTTTCCTAAATTTTTGTGATATGGGCGCATTTCTAGGAAATAATATGGTTTTTAAAATATCTTCCGCAATTAATTCAGAACTATAAATTTTATCTGAGAGTATTTAAAAAATAATCACTTTTGTAGTTCAAACAAATAATAAATGTAACTATATTACAATACATTTTAAGTTAGATTTTGTTAGATTAATTCCAAATAACGTAAATCCTGTAAAATTCATTACCTATTTAAATAAATATATATTTAAAACAACAAATTAATTAAAAATCTAAATTCTGATAGCTCTTGTAATACTTAGGCATTGCAATACGCACGAACGTTGCAAATAATTTGTTTGTTTTCTTCTGGAGGATTAAACGTGAAAACGCTGGAAGCTGGTTTTCATGACCTCTTCTCTTGGAATAAAAAACTGATCTTTGCATTCTGACTGAGGTGTAGTCTGCAATTTAATATACATAAATATCCCTAGCATTAATTTTCTAATGAACAAAAGTGTTATGAATATTAGTTACTAACCATACTTGAGTTGTATCCATACTTCATAACCAGTTTCAGCATACTTGCCTGCAGCTAATCAAAACAGTTAAAAACTGCAGTCGTTTTCATAAGCACATAGTTTATCTGTAAGGTGCGTTCTGTATTTAAGAAGGGAATATTCGTTTAAAACATGCTAATTGCTAAACAAAACAGGTCCAAATAAAGTTGATAGTGATACTGCATGTATATAAATAGCCTAATTAGGAAATGTTTCTTCTTGATATCAAACTGAAATGAAAATAAGCAAAACTGATCATAACAACATTTTAGACTACAATTTAAATACTGGAAGGCTTACGACCGATATCAATATTTTTCAATTGAATTAAAATTATTGTTTAAGGGAAAATAAAAGTAAATTGTTTAATTTTGTAATATAGTTATAATTTAATAAAATGTGAATTGATTTTATTTCTGTCGAAATAGCAGTTCAACAACAACAACAACAACAAATAGAGAGTCTCGTTGTTTTTTCTAGCATAAAATAACAAGCTCTAAAAGGACTATGGGAGGAACTATCCCCAGGTCTTACAACAATAGAAAGTCAGAAGAATGGCGCAAATAACCCTTTATTCAGTCGACTGTAATTGCACAGACGGCCGCATATGGTCTTACATAAAGAGAGAACTTCTGGATTAACTCAAACAGGTAAAGTTGAAGTTAAAATAAACCGTACTAAAACTAGCCTAACAGCTCACAAGATAATATAATACGCAGGAAGGTTCTGATTCGTAGAAGGCGGAGTATACAAGCTAAATGGCTAGAAGTACTCAACGCCACAGAATCAAATCGGTAGTAATTCAAAATAGCAACATGGCCTTCAAGCAGGCATAATACGCTCTGAAATCGCATTTCCAAACCCTTTGCTTAAACTGCACTTCTTTCTACCTCAGTCTGAATACACGCGGGCTATCTCATTAGCATTCATGCAGGAAAAAATGGGTGAAACTGAGATTGAAAGGAAAATTGCTTTAACTAAAAATTAACTGTTAGTCAAACTAAATAAATCCCCACAAAATAAATTCACATTTCATCACAATATAGAGGAAATTTCTTTCCTTTTGTCTCTATATACTTTGCTTTATGTACTGATAATTAAACTAATGTTTTCAGAATCTAAATTTACTTTATTTTGCCTTTTTCTATAGTGGTACGTTATAAAATATTTCAGCATGAGGAGTTAATCTAATTAACGTATAGTCAGTATATTATGAGATCAATTAAAGAGGATTTTTGTCCCTATATGATACTTCACTATATCACTTTATTGCCTCAACATTTTTAACAGATGATTTTTAAAAATGTATTAAATTCCTTCAGCATTATGCAACAAAATATTTGTTTAAAAATCACAGTTCTAAAAGAAAAATCAATACCTTAAGTTCCTTATTTTGTTTTCTTTAATATCCCAGCAAAACAGAAAAGAAAAATTCCATAACTCTTTCTTTTATAGATGCATCTCAAGTGCATTCTTTTATGAAGCATGAACTAAGGATTCTATGCCACAATTATTTAATCCAATGATCGTTTACTTAGACGAAATGCGTCATTATACAAGGTTATCAATTTTAGACTGCATCAGAAACGCTGCAGCTTTGCAGATTTTGTTTTCGCTTAATAATACATCAAAATTCTCTTTAATGGAGCTTGCTTAAGTTTCTCTACTTATCATCTATTTTGGATTATATTTGGCGACTTTTATTATGTATCTAATAATTGTTTCCTTACATATTTATTACAGTATATAGGAATATTATTTTTACTACAATAAATGGTATTAAAATTATTTTAGTAAAAAATGAGCTATGTCAGTGTATGATGTTTACCCGTATATAACATTGCTAATCGGAACTAAGAGTAATGTTATTAAAATTATGTAACATAAACACTGAAATATTTAATATTGCTATTATTAAAAACAATTTATACATACGAGGCACTTAATTACTCTCTGTGGAATGAAAAAGATAGCTAAATATTACATGATTTTTTATTTAATTAGGAAGCTAAACCTACGCATATTCAAATCCCAAAATATAGTTTGCACATTTCCCTTTTTTCAAACATTTCGCTGAGAACATATTTGGATATGATATCGCATAAACGCAACTGGCACTTTTATATGTAAACCTACGCACGCCAACTGCAGGCTTGAACGGTAGTGCTTTTCGGGTTTCATGTCTTTTCCAACGATTTTGAAAATGTTTCTTCTAAGATGTTATTTTAGTCCCGAATATTGCATCATAAAACTTTAGCAACAACTATTACGTCATAAATATGGTAAAATCAGGTAACATTCGAAAATAGGTGTCACCACTGTAGCCGTTAAAACAAAAATTATAAATAATAAATCCTTTATGGTACTGTCCTAATTAAAGAAAATCCATAATTTCTAGTTTTTGCATGAATCTATGAAAGATATTTCCTTCAGTGCACTAACGAAAAGATTTTTTTCACATAATAAAACGTTTATGGTGCTGTCTTAATTAAGGGAAATCCATTGCTTCTAGATTTTCCGTTAATCTAAAAGAGACGTTTTCTTCAATTTACACAAAAAAGATGATTGCACGTAATAAAACCCTTTTAGTAACATCTTAATTAAAAGGAACCCACCGTTTCTAGCTTTTGCGTTCATCTAAATTTATTTCTAAATTTATTTGCGTTCATCTAAATCTAAATTTATTTAAAAATATTAAATATTTAAATAATTTTAATTCATCATCATTTTCTAGATTTTGAATCAATCTGAAAGGGAGTTTTCCTTCAATGTACACAAAAGAAGACAGTTGAAGAATACTTGTGTGGTAATTCATATTTACATATCTGTTGCAAATAATTTTTCTAACTTACCTATAAAATTACTGCTTGATTAGATCAAATAAATATTCAGTCTCTGTCTTCTGAGTGCATATTTTCAAAACTCTCCGTTAAAATTCGATTTCACAGGAATAATAATCGATATTAAAATATTTTTTCCATGCTGACGCTCCGAGAGGTTTTGAACTTCTGTTGAGCCAAATGTAATCAAAATTGAGATTATTTCTTTCGGAATTCCCTTATAAACTTCTAATTAATAATGATGCTATAAAACGCAGAATTAATTTTGTAAACCATGTTTCCTTTTGTTTTGTAAATCAGTGATAATTCATTAATCTATAGCAAAACCTGCAGTTGCTTTCTACACATATTTGCTATGCAGTCATGTCGTGAAATAATATTAAGAAAGGGTAACAAACAGATACTGCTAATACTTACCGCGAAATATAGTTTTATAAATGCGAATTATGTATAATGGTTTAGTTTTAGGAACTTTAAGTTAGTAAATACAACTATGTATATTCTTAGAGAATACAATTGTAATACTTTGTAATATATTTACAACAGTGTAATGTATTATATGCGTATCTTTTAATTAGTTAATGCGACACTTTTAAACGTTCACTTTGCGGAAGTTCTCAAAATTCAGCTTTTATTCAGTTAAATACGCAAGCACATGACGATTATAATTATTATAGAGAGAGATTTTGTTTTACTAAGAGTCTTTACTAATGCAAGAGATATAAATCTGTCAGTTAACTGTTATGATATTAATACTTTTAATTTACGAAATAAAATCCCTATAGCATTTCCAAAACTAATATAAATGGAGTTTGAATTGCTATTTATTACTCTGTTGACTTGACTAAAGATATATATTTAATAAATAAGAGGCTCAATAATTAACGGGGTGTCCGATTAAAGTATCGGCGGCTAGAGAGCGCAAAGCCGAGATCTAACCGCCTAGCCCGCATTCCAGAAACATACTCTCTCAAGCTCCAAACACCTCTGTAAACTAATTTGCATTCTAGTGAGGAACCCGAAAAGAAGTTAAAAATCCAAATCATAATAACTGGCTAGTTTAAAATAAGAAATTTACAAAACGATTGGGAAAATTGAAACAAAATGTTAAATTAGTATTAAACTAATGAATTTTAAAATTAAAAATGGCAAAACTATCAAATAAATGTAACAAAACTAAAGTACTTAAATTTTAAAATCAAAATTTAAGGAATTGGAACCAAATTATTTGAGTAGTTTGTAACATTGTGAATTTTTGATTTATTTATTTTAGCTTCGACTGTGTTCTTCCTGTTAGCGAGTTAGTTTCATTCTTTTTATTTAAATATTATATCTTTATTACATATATATAATCAAAATACTATGTTGCAAATACTACAAAGCGAATTTAGTTAACTATTTTTATACACTTAATCTTTGGAGTATTCCTGAGTATTATAATTCACAATCTAGATTTCTTTAAATAATTACACAAATTCGTGTCATTGAGAAATACAACTAAGAATTTATTAATTTCATTTGTTTAGAGTGTTTGTTTCTTTTAACAACTAAATTAGTATGCATTCTAAAAAGGTTGAATTTATTAAAATTGCAAGTATTCTAGATTTATTTTACCTTAATTATTATACAGATTTACAAATTAATTTCCATCTAGAAATGAATTCATAATGTACATCTAGAAGCAAATCTGAAATTTTCCTATTTATGCAAATAGAAAATAGGATTGAAAAAAGGAAAGGAAATTATTGCGCAAACAAAGACTGCAGTAACCAGCCCTAAACGTTCCAAAACTGTAAATATCTCATGATAATGGAGTGTTATTATTAAGGTATATCTTTTTTTTCCATATATAACCATTATATGCATTACTGAGCTCTTTCTAGAATAAATACATAGCATTACTTTCAGATTTTGTATTCCAAGCATTCTAGAGCAGTAATAGCTTAATGTACACATACGTTTTAAAATGTTAAATAATTGTTTTTTCTTACAAAGAAAATTGTTAATTTATTAGGCACATACTATGTTTCGTAATAAATATACCAAAGGTTTATGGAAAACAATATTTCTGACGTTATTACTTAGTTTTGATGTTATATACCCATTAAAAGGTTTACATGAAAGGTTAAAAATAATGTGAATACATGTAGTTTAATACTGAAAAGAGATATGAAAGATATGAAATGATTTTGATTGGAAAAAAGTAATTGAAATTTAGGTTATTGATCAATCAGCGCATAAAATAGAAAGGACGTATAAAAATTCGAATTTTATTTATTTGTTATTCAATTGCTGAAGAAATATTCTTCCACCTTTACTAAATAAAATGCTGAATGAATAGTAAATGCATATTTGGATTGCTTCCTTGAATCATGGCATTATCGCTCTTTACAAGTAAGAAAGAAGCGGATTTACGCTTTGTATTATAGATAGGTAAGGAAATGTACTTTTAAAGAACATTTTATAATATTACGTTGCATAAAGCATGGAATGCTTAACTAAGCAAATAAAAATTGTAGTTTGTGTTATTTGACTTTTCGCTATTTTTCAGGAAGTCATTCAGTTAATTACCAGGCTCATTTTAAATTAAAGCTGTCAACATCATGTTGTAAACTACAAAGCAGATTAAGATAATTCTCATTAAAATATGATCAATTCGTTTTCCTGTTTAAAGATAAATTTCTGTTTCATAAAACTTCTTCGTGGTACAATATTTTTGTTATAATAATAAATTTAATTTACAGAAACATCTAATTTAGTAAATCACACATGCATAAAGACCACTGTAAGAAGATAACTCTTTTAAAAAATTATAAGCTGTTGTAATATATTAAGTCCTGTTAGGGCACATCATAATTCATTTATTTTTTCTACATATTGGTCAAGAATTGAAGGCGACTGACAAATTCTATTCTTTTTCTTTTCTAAACTCACTTCTGACTTTTGCCTTTTAAGGCTAAACCATCCACTTAATTTCACAGATGTGCCTCAAAAGACTAATTATTGAAATTTTAAAAAGTGGTAATTTTTATGACTTAACTCAGAACACAGGATTTCAGTAAACTAATCATTGAACTGAAAGCCTAGTGAAAAACTGAAAGTATTCACGTTTTTATAATTAATAGAAGGAAATATTTCAAAGTCCTAAGCTTTAAAAACTACTAATACTGTGTAAAGAAGTAATTACCAGATATATGCACATCATACGTATATATACACTTTCTTTTAAAACAAAGATTAAATTTTTTCCTGTGAGCATAGAAAGCACATCATCAGAAGTGTTAAGTTTGAATTAGCTAATCCAATGAACTTTTCAGAACTAAATGCTAAGAATATCTACTTCTAAGTTCAACACATTAATATTAAACACATATATAACATTATTATATTATTCGTGAAAGTTTGAATTCACATATATAGCTAACATGATTTGATAGTGGAGTTATAACGAATCTTAAAAGTTTATTTTTCAAACATTAAAAAAATCGCTTTAAAATTTGATAGCATATATTTTACGAATTTTAAAAGCTAAATTTGTTTTAATTGTTTTTTTAACATCTTTCACAAAGAAAGCTTAAGAAAGAAGCATTAAGCTACAAATTTGAGTATGAAAAATAAATATTTTGTCTTCAAACGTTAAATGATCTCGCTATTGCGTGAAAGATAAGTAAGAATTTCAAGCAATTAAAATATTTACAAATGCATTCCGAATCCCATAATAAAAGAAGAAAATCGTTAAATATGTCCATAAAATTAAGTCACTAAATAGAATGACAACTAGTGAAATGCAGCATTTTAAGGCAGAAATAAAATTATTTTTCAAGAAAACAATTAGCAAAATAAGCCTAGAATCAATCATTTTTTAAAATGCAATAAATGTTTTTTCATGATGTTCTATATTAAATTAACAAAAACTCTAGAAAGAGTTATGACTTCATTTTAAATGTATTTTTATGTAAGTACGTAAATGGTACCTTTTATGCAAATTATTTTATTAAAGAAATAAATAAACAAATAAAACTGCCCTAGAAAATTCTATTACAAGAAATTCTTGTGATAAAAAACAAAATCCAATTTTATGCAAGCAATAATGCAATTAAAATGCTGTAGACATGTAAAGTGAAAGCGAAATTTATGTTAAATAGTAATAAAAATGCGAGTTTGTCCCGAACCCCAAAATAAGTAAACTATTGTCAGCAATAAAAGCTGCCGTGCTTTTTATGCATTCATCAAGCAAAGTATGCTTTGAGTAAAATAGTTTTCTTATAAAATCTGAGTGCAGTGCATTGCAGTGGCGTTTGAATCACATATAAAGTGCAGTGTGCTTATAATCATGTACATACACATACAAAGGAGTGTCCACTTCTCGGGATCCAGAGAGGTCGTTTCTAGCAGAACGTACTCTCCTGTTGACCAGCTCATACCTCGTGCCAGAGTGAGCGTAGGAACTCCTTCGCCTTCTACCTCCTCTTTTAAAAAAAGAAAGAGCTGATCCCCAATGCTTCATCTTTAAAACTTCCTATAGTGAAACGCTTGAAGCAAAGAAAAAAATCTCTAATTTTCTACTAATCATATTTTTGTAATATTGAAGTGCTCTTAAATACCATAGTTAGTTATCTTTAACGTCCACAATTAGAAATGAAACAGTAACACAATTTTTAGATATTTACATCAGTCTGTCAATGATAATGAAATATTGAACAATCAATAGTGTCTTTTAAGTCTTATCTTCAAAAAAGAATTTTATTTCTTCACATCTTTGCTACACATTTTCTAAATTTGTTTCATCATTTGCCAGTTTCCCGTTGAAAGAAATCAAAAGAGTTTGCATGCCACATTCTAAGTCTCAAACACAAATTATTTTACTTCAAGGCTGATATTAAAAGCGTGACCTTGTACTAACATACATGCTACTGATCATCACTACGATTTGTAAATAAACAACAACTCACGAAACCATTAACAGTCGTCATAGTGACAAAAACAGCGTCCAAAAATGAATTGCCTATTTTTATTAGTTTCGATTCTTCTGTGTACATGTGACATCCGAATACCCTCTAAACAATATCGAACGAATTCTCTCACTAAAGCTGTTATTCCTTGTGCAACCTCTAAACGCACACAACGGCGGTAGTAGACATTTACTGATACAGAATGACCGGCAGACGGTCTAAAAGTATTTTTCTCTCTGCTGAGCATGGAGGCAGAGACGCGAAAGGTTTCTAGGGCGTTACGCTTTCCACATCTCCACTGGCGTCCTTTTAATCTTTAATGTAGTAGTTTTGGGTTACCCGGGTTACGTGTTATCGACGCTCTGTATGTACCGTCGAGCGAACTTTCCACATTTTTTATTCTCTTTTTTTATATTCGGGCGTTTCTTTCACATTCGGTAATTTCTCCAACAAATGAATGTTTCAATGCATCGCAATGTAAAAGTAATAACGAAAAGAATAAATGGCGCCGGATACTTGCGCACGTATATAATTGGCATTTGCCCAACTACTATTTCATACTTATCTGCTATGTAAGAGTTTATTTTTATCAAGCCAGATAATCCTATATTTATATTTATACCACTTTCATTTTCCCGAAAGTAAGTGACGTATAAATATAGCATCTATATCTTTCGAAATCTCATTTACAAAATGTATAACAAATGACTAAGTTTACAATATTTTTCATTGCCTTTTAAAACAGTTAAAATCATAATAAATGTCAGTAGTTAACTTGCGAAATCGAAGACAGCAGCAAATATTGAGATCATAACTCCAGAGTAAGAAAATTCGAAATTTGTAATATAAACTTCCAAGCAAATGGCAATTTTTAACAGTAAGTTAGTAAACATTCACTTTCCTTTTCCATCTAGAGGCATTATAAATTGTGAATACGCATACCGTACAGTTTTGTTTCTTCTATTTATAATAAATAGAAAATACAGGAAGCATAAAGATTTAAAATTATATAATAGGATTTTGACGAATAATTTCCAAAAAGTTTCCCCTCAGGCAAATGTTGAGGTGTTCAAAAGAACATGATGGAAATATATGTATACACAAGAAAAAAATATGAAACTCAAAATTAATCGTTTTCCTTTGGCTACATCTCCTTTCTGGAATCTAAATTGTGTCATACCTGAAAACTAATCCACACTAGTCACATTCTCCTGCATAGTGGATGGCTCTCCTGCAATTACATAGCTCAAAATTTGAACAAAGATATCAAATCTTTAAATGCATCTATTAATATTACGCAGCCCCTTTTTCTATTTTGCGTTGCTTCTGTTAGCCACGCATAGATCACTGCTTCGCTTTATCTTTTGTCTAAAAAGAGGCCCATTCATAAATGATGCTTTACGAAAATAAGACCTAGTATTCAAATCCGCGATTAGGTCTGAAAGTGTTTTTTCCTCTGATAATAAGTACCCACACAGCTATTGGCCACGTTTCTTTATTATAACTGGATGACTATAAATTCTTCAAATAATTGAAACGAAAAATTATAAAAAGTGAAAATATTAAATTAAAATTATTGTTAAAACTTCCTTTGCATGCTCTTCTATTTTTATTTAATTAATTTAAATTTTTGGTGATTCCTTTTGAATCATTCTTTCGAATTATTCATTATTGAATTATTGCAAATGCGATGTAATGTTCGCAGATTTTTAGACGATTTTGCTTTGCAATGAAAAATGGTCTACTTGGAAATTTATTTTAACCGGAACTACTATATTTTTGAAAGTATAAATTATCGTCTGCTAGATGGCAATTTAGCATTTTGCAAAATCGCGCTTTTAAATAAGCAGTGGTTGGAAGGATATGTTTTATGCTTTCCGAAGAAAATTATTCATATTTAATTATTAAAAAATGCTGCAAAAGGCATGGTCTTTCGATATCTAAAACTAAGATAGATAATGTTGTCAAAAAGAAAGGAAAAAGAAGTCAAAGTCGACTTCAAGTAGAAAAATTGTTCCAAATATATATCCAAGTAAAAATAAAATGTTTCAAAGGTTGCAATGGTAAGGTATTTGCAGTTAAACGAAAGTCTTCAAATTCAAAGGACAGTTGCAAAATCGTTAGAATGTTCAGCGTCAACTGTAAAGAAAAATAATGCTGATTTGAATCTTAAAGAGACGAAAAAATAATGTCCATTGTCTTTCTTCATAACATATCGCCGAACGTAGAACGCGCAACAGAATTCTTTATGGGAAACATTTATCCGGCCAAAAATGGAAAAATGTTTGAGAAAAATAACTTAAACCAGGGTTCAAAGAATCTAAAGAAAGTTTTCAAAAAAGATTTACGATTATTGCTGGTTTATTGTATGATTGAAAATTAAAAAGACGGAGAGCGTAAAAAAGTGCATAGATTAACTCCACGTATTATCTTGAACATAGTTTATACCAAACTTCCAAATATGAAATACTTTCTCTTTACCCACAGTGCCATCAACTTGTAGAACTGCATCAAGACAAAGCAAGCAACCACACGTCAAAATCCACTGCTAATTTCCTGTAAAAAGTGGAACAAGAAACGGACGTCATGGCCATACCTTTCTTTCACATTCCTAACTAAATCTCCTGATGTTTCATCCACGGTTTTTTGCGTTTTAAAATTCCGATTGTCCAAATGTTGACCTACAACCCTCTGAGAACTTAAGAAACTGTTCAAGAGTAAAGGGATTAAATATTTCTTCCGATACTAGAAAAAACTTTATTGTCTTGTAAAATACGGTGTAGAAATATAGCAAAGAATAAGAATTATCAAACAGAGTATTTAAACCACAAAAATGGTAGCTAAAATATTTCTGTAAATGCAATGAAAATCGTTTAAAAAATGCACGAACAGCCTATGTATATGTAATACTAGTACAGCCTCATGTCAGGTAACACGATTTACTTTATTGTTAACTAAGAATTAAAATTTTAATTACGTTGCTCTATCACTTTCCCAAGCTCCTAATATACGTCCATAATATCTAAAAGAGGAAAATTACCAGAATAAAACAAACGAAAAGAGGCGAAGCTGGCCAATTGATAGAACGCTGCCTCTCTTAATATATTATTAAGTATCTATTATGATGCCTTGCTGATGGAATGTTTGCAATTAGAACTAATTGCGAGACTTCTAATTATGTAATTTTAATTAGGGGAAAAATAAAGCTTCATATGCCGTATTTTGGTTGGCAACTGAGAAATTTAATAGATATCCTTCCAGTGTAGAAATACGTTATTATAACTACTTCTGCTCTTGAATAGCTAACCGTAAACTTGTTATTGTATTTTAAGTTCTCAGCTGTCTAATCTAAATTTTAGTTTTACATGGTTTTGTTACTTCTACTTTAGTTACACATAATAGAGACATACTCTGCTCTACATATCAGCAATATCAGAACTAACACTTTACCTCTGCGTTATTGCTTAGCTTGAGTTTAAAAGAGGATGAAAATTCTCCGAAGATAAAAGTGAAATATCTGAAATCCTCAAAACCCTTCTGCTACGTGATTTGGACTCGAAAGATATTGAATTTCACTTGTTCAAAATCTTCAACTGGAAGATCTGAAAATTGATTACCGTTGAATTTCGGTGACACATGTTGGTTCATATTTGGTCGTATTATATGTAAGGAAGGAATATAGGATAATATGATAATAGTATATTTTGTGGATTTCAATAAAATGGACACGTACCTTGAACTATATATTAAGTTCTCCTTACGTAATTGCAAAGTATTTTGTAGAAGAAAAAAAATTGAATTACTTTAAATTGGAAAAACCCTACAAGTTGAAATAAAGACAGGAAATATGTTATGCGAATTAATTAATAGATAACTGCATAAGCTAATTACATTTTTGAAAAATATTCGTATTTCCATATTTCAATTATTATTGAATCTACACACCATTCATCTAGGAGGGAGGCTAAAAAATCCGACATCACATATTCTCGACATAGCATGCCATCTCCATTACTTTATTACATTTTCCTTAAATTGGCGATATTTTAAAATTAATTTTGGCAGCATTTGTTTTTACACGAAAACGATGAATAAACAAATATTCTGAAAGCTTTCCAAATTTTATGTTACGCCCAAACGGGCCTTTTTACTTTCTTCTACGAAGGAAAGGAAGTATTATAATCTCGAAAATTTTCGTGTATCATATTTCAGAAATTGCTGAAAATGGACTTTTGTATTCCTAACCTTAGAAATTTCGTAATGGATTGAATGCACAAGTCGATAAAAAGTTAAAAACATTTATTCTTATCCCAATAAATTAAACAAAATGCGTAGACTTCCTCAGAGATTTTCGTGCAATATCACAATATCTCACAGTAGTTATATTTAAAACTATTAAAACTTTGAATAGAACTCAATTCAAAACACAAAGAAAGCTAATCCGATCTCATCGCGAATTCGCTACAATCAATAACAGCACTAAATAAACAACTACAGTTAACTTAAAAAAACTGAGCTGATATGTTTCTGTCCGGGTTTTGAAAGCTTATTAATCATGCACGAGAACGTTCTGGTAATTTTTATTTTCTCCAGTTTTCTGAAAGCAAAAGAATACAATTATGAGACATCTATGCATTGAATGTTAAATGCACGCGCTCTTGTATTTTTAATTTTCAAGCGTAGCTTTCTCTTAAAATTCGCCACGCGCTGCATTGCACGGGAAAATAAAACAATTTTAATTACAATTCTGCTAAAATAGCAAATTAAATACGAAGTCCATAACAGAATGTTTCTCGCATAACTCAAAAACTATTAGCCTCAGAACACTGAAATTTTGTATAGACTGCTGTAACATGTAGTTGTGCATCTCCCATTTTGGTTGCAATCGGCTGCACCAAAAGTATATAAATATAGTTTATATACCCACTCTGTTACTCACCTCCATAAGCTCAGTTATTTTTTATTCTTATATGTTGATAAATTGGGCATTTTTTATCTTAAAAAGGTTGAATTATATTGTTCTTATCTTCTGGTTAAGATTTTTACTCTTTTAGTTACTCTGCATGCAAACGTTGTAGAATTATCAACAATTTAAATGTTGTTTAAATGCGGCTAAGTCTAATTTTTTTTACTAAAGCAGCCATATTTGTTTACATTTGAAACTTAGCAGAACAATAAATTAAGTCAGTTTCTGCATCTTCTGTGTCTTTTTGCAGAATGGGACCAAAAGTAAGCTTTCAGTTTTCTGCACCGAAAGATCTTCCTTCTTTTCCGCTGACCGGTTTTTGCGTAGAAACTCTAAGTTTTAATTTTAAAATTATTTATTTTTGTTAATAAAATTATTTTATTAATTGTTAATTAAATAATTTTATTAATTGTTAATAAAGGTATTTTGAGTTTTTACAAATTTTTGCCTTGCCACGAGGTGAGAATTGAATTAATTAAATATATCTATGAGATATACAGAGGCTGTCCGCACTTTTTTTAGACGATGTATATTGTATTCACAAAACTAAATTACAGAAAATTTTTGTGTTTTAAATGTTCTAATGGGCATGCCTTATTCTGAACTATCTTTCACCACCGCAATTTCCAGGATAATAATGCCTTTTGAAGTGTCAGAAGAGGTATTCTCTCCCATTCCTCCCGAACAGCTTTACAGAGTCCTGTTAGGGTTTTGGGACAACGTTTGGATAATGCAGTTTTTAAAAGGAAAGCACAATAATGCAGTTTTTAAAAGTACGAAAGCACAAAAGTGCATAGGTGACACATCGGGAGATTTAGTAGGGATATCAGTGAAGGGTATGGCCTTGATACCAGTTGTTTGTTCCATTTCTTTTAGGAAATTTACAGTGGATTTTGATGTGTGACTGCTAGCTTTGTCCTGATGGAGTCTCACAGATTGATGGCACTGTGGGTAAAGCGATGGTATTTCATTCAGAAACATTGGCGATAAAATATGTTCCTGATAGTATTTGGAGTTAATCTTGACACTTTTTTGCACTCTCTTCATTTTTAACTTGCCATTATAAGAAAAACCAACAACAATCATGAATCCCTTAGAAACACTTTCTTTGGATTTTTTGAACCATGTACTTAAATTTTTTTCTCCCCTTTTGTGACACTAAATGGCTCTTTTTTTGTTACAATGATTTAAATACACCCATGTTTCATCTGTTGTGACAATTGTTTTCCATTTTTCTTTGGATAAGTGTTTCTAATATAGAATTCTGCAGCGTGTCCTGCGTTGAGGGATATGCTTTGGAAGAAGACGATGCACATTGAGTTTTTTCGCTTTCTTAAGATTTAAATCAACTTTTATCATTTTGTTTACAGTGGACAACGAGCATTGCAATGATTTTGCAACTGTCCTTTGACTAAGGGGATTTTCTTTTAACATTAAACAACGTACCTTTGCAATAGTCGAAGACGTCCGTTTTTTCCTTGGATACTTGTTTGGAATTTTTGACCCACTTGAGGCTCCAATTTGACGTTTTTTCCTTTCATGTTGATGATATTACCTATCGACGCTTTAGATATCACAAAACCATGACTCTCACATCGTTTTTGGATAACGGAATATGCGTATTTCTCTTCGGAAAGAGCGTAAATCTAGCCTTCGAAACACTGCTTTGTTAAATTCGCCATTTTGAATAAAAACAAAACTTTCAAGCAACAGACGATAATTTTGACTTTTAAAACATAGTACAATTGCAGTTACTTCTTTTGCAGCAAACGATTTTTTATTACCGCTTACCAAAATCGTCTAAAAAATGTGCGAACAGCCTCTGTATATCTCTAGGTGTGAAAAATATAAATATCTCTAATAAAATTCGAGGAATAAAGTGTAAATGAAGTGCAGCAAAAAATGAGTATAATTTAATACTCCTTTCTAGAAAGTCAAGATGTGTACACATGAGGTTTCTCATTTAAGGATACATGCAAGTGTCGGGAACATTTGCGATAACGCCGCGTTGAAATAAAAATATTTTAAAACAGCATACCTCCAGAATCTCGCACGATGGAGATAAAAAAGTTTTATTTCGTAGAGTGTTGTCACTGCTTGCTTTCAAATTGTTGAGTTGGTTAATGAAATATTCATTGAAGTTTTAAAAATATGAAATTAATAATAAATTCGAAATTCACAATCCATGTGCGCATATTCGGATGGAGGATTACAGTATCCATATTTTGAGGGCTGTAGATATCGTCGTTTTTCACAATACGAGGAACATACATACATGAAGATTCCATCATTAGTTTTTAAAAAATAGAGAGCTATAATATTTGGTGGGTTGAAAGTGAGTTAAAAATGATACATCACTTATAGTGAACCGACGCAAATTCCTATTTTGAGACTAATTTGGGCTAAAAAGGTACTTGAGCATTATCCCGTGAAAGTTGGCTACCGTCGAACCATGAAAGTTGGTGGAGATATCGGGGATGGACTTTGGGCTGTACCAGTCGTTTTTGCGGAATGCTGAGCCACACTTCTAGTTTGTAATAGCACACCTGCAAGTCTGTCTGCACAATCCACCAAAATAGCCATTGCTGCGGAAGTATTCAACGCGCTTGGTTCGAATTTCTTCGAATTTCCATTATTTTAATAGGCCCTCCAATTGAAATGGAATCTCTGTTTAGAACGCTATAAGTACAAAGTTCCCAGAAGTGATGGCTCCAATCTATTATCTTTTTGTCAGCCATATCCAGTCGTTGTGCTCCTCATTCATCAGATGTTAGTTCTGTTGAGCTGTAAATAAACCTAAGTGCGTCGCAAATGAGATTCTAAAATCCTTGAATTCTTTTCGAATAACAGTTAATTCATACCCTTGTTCATAAAAACAAAAGATGGCTTATAGAGAAAGGCTCGGGGTTACATCAATAGAAAGTGCAGATGCTGAGGTTTGTGAAATCATGCTTATCCATAACTGATTCTAGTACATCGAGCTGTTTAGCGGAAGTTTTATGGTCGAGCATACATAGTTCCAAAAATACTTTATGCATATACATAAGTGAAAAACTCATTCAAACAGTCAAATATACATAATATACAGCAGTTTTCATATTTAAAGAATTATCTCACACATGTCACAAGTTTCATTTCATTCAAGCACTTTGTACGTCCTTGTACAAAGTAAGTATTGTGATCGCGAAAAATTTCGGGTACCACATTTCAACGAAAATACCTAGTTTAACTGCAATCGAATGACATTTAACGATGTTTTTGAGTGACATCCATATGTAAGAACAGAATAAAAGACTCTTTTTCGCCCAAATAATTGTAAAACTGTTTCCAAAATGGATTCTGAAGAGATATTTTCGTGGCGTTTGTGCGTACGTACGTACGTATGTATGTATCTCGTATAACTCAAAATCGAGTAGAATCAGAACTTTGAAATTTTGTATATGGGAGTGCTATAACATGTAGATGTGCACCTCGCATTTTAATAGCAATCGGCCGCACCAAATGTATATATATATATATATATATATATATGTATCCACTTTGTTACTCGGCTCTGTGAGCTCAGTTCCTTTATTCTTATAAGTTTGCAAATTGTACATTTTTTGCTTTTAAAATGACTGAATTATGTTGTTCTTCTCTTTCGGTTAAGAATTCTATGCTCTTAGTTAACCTGCATGCAATAATTGTGGAATTATCAACAATCTAAAAGTTTCTGAAGTGCGGCTAAGCCTAATCTTTGGTTATCATAGCTCCCATATTTGTTTACATTTGAAGCTTAGCAGAATAGTAAATTTGTTCCCAATCTAGAGAAGCTAAGCTTCGCAACAACAAAGTAACGTCTTCTTTTCTTATTGCGAACTAAATTACGCTTGATTCATTCTGGAATTATCGTTTAAGTTACTACCTGATTTTTGCTTAAAAATTGTAATTTTAATTGTAAAAATTGTTTTCTTAATTGTTTTAACTGTACTTGGTGTTTTCTGTTTTTCTATATCTTTCAATTTTTAGTGAAAATATTTTGAATTTTTATGTATTTTTGCCTTATCGCAACAATGGAAGAAGTTTTTCACATTCACAAAGATTTATTTTGTTTAGTCAATAACTTTAAAAGTCCAATTCAGTTTTTCCTAACGTTTTAAAATTATGTTAACTTGGTTTTTTTACTAGTTTCATTACCATATTTGCGAACAGATGGCGATAGGGTACAAATTCGACCGTTGCGCCCACTCTTATATTGATAAATTGTCAAGTTGTGATCCCAACTTGAACAGCCATTCAAGAGGCTACTAGTCTATGCAATGAATCCACTGCTGCACTTTTTTTCAAATTTAAGCGACTGTATAAATCCTAGTAAAGCAGGAAAACGATTTACTACACATACTATCACTTTGTACATATTCTGTAAATACACTCACTTCCAAAAGTTAAGCACGGAGAGGAAAATGCTAATTTCTGGAAGCCAATCCGAATTGAAGAGGATGCAATTCGCTGCAGAGGTAGATGCAAATATGCAAATATATTAGGTAACAGCCAATCGCGCTTTCATATCAAGAAATATGCAAAAAAGGCAGTCTTATAAGAAGCCAGCTTTATGAAGGGTTAAAGACTATTTGTATTTTTATATATTTGTATTTTTATCATTGCATCATTGCATATTTGTGTTTCTTTATGTTTGTATTTTATATTTGTGTCTGTATTTAATTTCATATTATGCGTTTTATATTTCTTGCGCTCTAGGCCATTTGTCTGGTTTTGCGTTTTCTCTCTCCTTGTCGCTGCGCCGATTGTGATCATTTTTGGTTTTTCTAAACCTGGTGATGCATGGTCACCCCCCCTCCTTTTTCGTGTATGTATTTCACCTACCTGGACCTACCCATATCATGTGCCTTTTGGGCAAATTATCAGGAGCCGGACACATCGTGCAATTGCTACGATATTCCGGCAATACTTGACTGGACTGGACTGGACTGGACTGGGTTACAGAAGTTGAATGTAAGTGCTGATAGAAGGTGTTTAAAACTTTCGCACAATTTGTTTTCAAGACATTCGTGTTTCTATGATTTCCAGAAGACAAATGGAAGATTCTGAGCGCTGGTGTGCTGTGGGGTGCATTGAAGCAGGACAGTCGATCACAGATGTTGCTGTTTTCTTCATCGTTCATCATTCTGTAATTTCACGTTTATAGAAACAGTTCCAAACCACACAGACAGTTGTCCGAAGGCCCGTAGCCGGTAGCCCAAGGATTACAACTCCCGTGGAAGATCGATATATTGCTATTGTAGCCAAGCGGAATCGCAGAGCGACCTCCACACGTGTGACATCTATGGTTACAGCGTCCATTGATAAGGCGATATCTGCAGCTACTGTACGTCGAAGATTACATATGAGTGGACTGTACGCCCGGGTACCTAGAGTTTGTATGCCTCTATCCGTCCAGTCAAGAGGGGCACGATTACAGTGATGCCCGGAACATATCAATTAGAATGTGTCTGACTGGGGCAATGTCAGTTTTACTGATGAACCAAGAACTGCTCTGGAGCCAGATGACAACCGTATAAGGATATGTCGTGAACAACGAACACGCAATCAGTCCCAAAACATCACCGAACATCACGCATTCCGAGGCGGAAGCATTGTGGATTTTATTAGAATATCGCATCTTCCTGCACATCTTTAAACGGGGTTCTTTGACGGCTGTCCGGTATCGATTATGAAGTCCTAGAACCCATTGCGAGATTGTACGCTGCAGCAGTTGGCCCTACTTTCGTTTTAATGGACGATAACGCGCGTCCCCATAGAGCTGACATCGTCGATAACAACCTGGAGAGTGAAGGGATTGCGCGTATGGCGCGGCCGGCATATTCGTCCGACCTTAATCCCATTGAAAATCTTTAGGATGCTCTCGGCTGTGCTGTATCTTCACGTTTCCCACCTCCAGCCACTGTTATAGAGCTGCAAACTGCTCTACAAATAGAATGGCGGTTGCTTAATTCTTCGGTGGTTGACCACCTAATTGAAAGCATGGTCACAAGGTGTAAACGTGTATACGAATGAGGAGGGATCATATACCCTATTAATGTCTTTTTTTCATTTTATGCTATTTATTTTCACTTTATGCATAATTCTATTTAAGTCTGCAGTATGTCATTATCTGACAATTTAGAAAAATTTAATATTGTTTTCATTTCCCTATATAATTATTGATTTTGCTTTATGCATAAATATATATGGTATTTTCCTGTTGAATTTGGTGTCAATCAAAGCAGTACTTGTTGATTTGTTTTTGCATTTTACATCTTCGTGCTTAACTTTTAGAAATGAGTGTATGTTAATTGTTATTAATTTTGTGTTATCCGTATCATCCATCTGTAAATTTTTTCAATCAATTAGTTTGTACTTGCATCAAATGTATCCCCCAGTGGCCTGTAATTTGCACATCAATAGTTTATCTCTGAATAGCTTCAGGTAGCTCCACAGAAATTTGACTTTTCCCATTTTCTGCCTGTACCTTCTTACTACTTAGCAGCTCGAACCAGCTCCATCCCCTCGTCGTTGAACGACAGCTCATTTTGAGCTTGTCTCCACACACTGCACATTTGCCTAAAAACAAATCCGAAGACAGCTTAAAGCCATAGTGCATCACCTGGATCCATGAAGCATGACAAGGCTGTTGCTTTGTTAATTTTGTAGTTTCACTTTGGCGTGTTTCTCTTCTGCCTCAATTATATAATTTCTGTTTTTATTTCTCAGTTTCAATATATAAATCTAAAATATTAAATATTTGAAAAATAGCGTAATATAACACATGAAAATACTTAAATAAGCTAGTACTAAGCGCGATGTTTATGTGCGACTTTACTTCAATTAATATCGTTCATTTCAGTGCCTTTTTATTTAATTTTTGTCATTCTTCGCAATGAATCCCACTGCAATTATGGTAACTCGACCTAAGAAAAGTATATCTTCATACTAAAAGGTAACATATTATATTGTACGTGTTATGTAATTTTGAGAGGTAAGTTAAAGGGGAAGGATAAAATTACTAAGCATTATAATTAGATGGTTGATGCTGAGTAAGGAAGAAAAGAAAAAAGCACGGCGACAGATGTGAAAACGGTAGAGATAATTTCGCTGCCAAAACGAATACTGTAAATAACTATGGAAATATTTTAAACCTACCTAAATATTTATAAATATGTGTAAAAATACATCTTAAAAATGTTGAAGTTTTGTCTCTAATATATTCGTAAGAATGAAAAGAAAATTTCATCAAAAGTATTCTTTTGCGCTTCTTTCTTTGATGAAATATCAAACCACAGAATATTATCAAATACATCGAGCCGCTAAAATTTCAGTGACTCAGACAAACATTCGAAGTAAGTAATTAAATTCGAAATAATCTCTACGTGAGAGAAAACACTTTTATATTTTTTCAGTGCTCACTTACATTTTCTAGAATGATCTGTTATTTGCGATGCTTTCAATAGTTTTTTTTTTCTTTAGAAATCTACCCTTTGTGGACGAAACTATTCAAACAATATCTTTCACCTAAATATTGTTCTGAGAGTCACGTATATTTTATTTGCTTTTGGATGGCTGTGTGATAGCAACTGAAGGATAGATATTGATCGAATTAAAGTTCGGATCGTATGTCGCATGCCATTGGATTCTTTCTATACTAAGGCAGAATGTGAGAAATATTTGCCATCAGATATGTTGAGTTCTCTGCCTAATACTCATATTATTTTTCCCCCAAAATTTCCTTCATTTCCCGAACTATACCGTTTTGCCAGTTTATGACAAATACTAAATGTAAATCTTGCTCTTCATCTCAAATACTCTTTGACTGCATGATATCAAATACTCAATATCACAATAGAGTATCACCTCAAATACTCTTTGACTGCGTGATAGCTCAAAAAAGTAAATAAATAAGCATTTTCAAATCAGCTTGCAACGTTTTAGTCTATTAAATATAAATACATATATATAAATAAAAAAGTTGGAGAGACAAAGAATAAAATTCGGTACTTAAAATTTGAAGGTCCAACCTGTTTTCTCCTGGTAACGTTACAAAATGGTAGAACGCAAATTAAAGAAAATTACAAAAACGGAATCATAAAATGTACACTTCAAGGAGGATAAGCATTTAAATTGCAGAAACTTTGCACAAAACAAAAGTAAAAGTAATAAAAGTAAAAGTAATCTCCTCTGTTTAAAGCTTCAAACAGAACTTGTCAAGGCGAGTGTTTTGAAGCCTTAAACCAATTTGATTAATGAGTGTCCAATATATGTTTCGTTCCTCTGAATCATTTGATACTTAAAGCCGCTTTTTATTTATCCAACTTATATATAAAACAAAATTTATTTTAAAAGTCTGAAAAAATTCAGGTCTTTTCCTTACACGTATTCGTACGCGTACAAGACAAACATATGTATATATACAAATGCAAAGAGTTTAAAAAATCTGAAGAAGCCTCAAAAGACTAAAAACTGATTAAATTTAAGGTAAAATTAAAAATAAATTCTGAATCCAGAATAAATGAATGAATTTTATTTCAAAATTGAAAAATAAATTGTTCAGTTTTATTAATCCAAAAGGGGAAATTGCCTAGAAGGACAATTAATTTCGTTTTGGCATTTTGTGCTGAAATGTCGGTTCACTTTTCTAATTGTTACCACCAAATATTAGAGCCCTGTATTATATTTAAAGGAAAAATAATGAAGAATCTCTATAAAAGTATGTATGTTTCTCGCATTGAGACAAAACAACGGTACCCTGCAGAAAAAAAGGAATAGTTCTATATCTTCTGTTCTATTGGGCCGATTGACGAAATTCAAATTGCATCTTTCATACCTCAAAAGCGCGACTTAGGATGTATATTAAATATACCAGGTGAGTCATAAATTCGTGCAAAGTTCAAAAATTCGTAATAAAAGAAGGAAAAATTTTCTGTTTGCTCCAATATGGTCAGAAACACATTGGATTTTTTTCCATGAAAAAAAAAGTTTGCAAAAGTAACCGACAGAGGGCGCTCACACGTCATACTGAGATGTCTTATGCAAATCAGGGTACCAATAGAACACTTGCTGGAAACAGATCCGTCATTCGAAGCCGGTCGCATGCTTTCTTTACCAGATCGGGCGTGGGCAGTTAAATTGTTCTACAAGAATGTTGAATCCACATCTGTTACATTGCAAAAGTTTCGCACGGGAATTTAGTACGACGTTTTGAGGAAACTGGGAGTTTGAAGGATCGTCAACGAAGTGACAGACCACCCTTGAGAGCGGACTGCGTCCATGTGGTACAAAGTGTCATGAAAAATATGGCAGCCGAGACATCAACGGGGAGTAGCAGTGCTCGTGAAGCTGAGAGAAGAACGGGAATTCCGGAAGCGTTGACGTATTCTGCATGGAATTTGGGATCTGTATCTATACAAAATCCAAGGACCTTTCACCAGTTATTACCGGCAGATACAGATGCAAGGCAGAAGTTTGCTACATGGGCGCTGGCACAAATGGAACGTAACCCACAATGGTTGCTGAACGTCATGTGGACAGATGAAGCTCACTTTTCACTGCATGGTTACGTCAATACGCAAAACAGTCGTATTAGGGCGACGTCCAACCCTAGTGAATACCAAAGCCAGCCACTGCATTCTCCTCATGTGACTGTTTGGTGTAGTTTCACCGCGTCTTTTATTCTGGGACCTTTCTTTTTTGAAGAACCCTATCCAGTATCTGGCGTGAAAACCTATACAGTCACTGCAGCACGGTATCTTACGCTTTAGCACGACCTCATTGTGCCTGCATTGCGGGAAAGACATGCCTTACCTGTTGTAAACTTCATGCAGGTTGGTGCCCCGCCCCACATTGCACGTGACGTCAAGACGTTCCTGTTGGAATCTTTCACCGAAGACCGAGTGATAAGTCACGGTTGTAAGATTCAGTGGCCCTCAAGATCAGCAGACTTGACCCCGGCAGATTTTTGGTTGTGGGGATACTAAGGTCTCCCGTATACCGGGCCTTCTCAACCACGCTTGTGGAACTGAAAAATGCCATTCTACTGACCTTCGCTTCTTGCGACTTCTCCTCACTTGCCTATACCTTGTGGTAGTGGTAATGTTGAACATCTGTTACTATAAAGTAAATGCATAGTGTCATGTTATTGTGATCTATTTGATTGCCTGTTTCTGTTTGCGTGATTCGAATAAAACGTCTCAGTATGATGTGTGAGCGCTCTCTGTCGGTTACTTTTAGAAATATTTTTGGGGGTGGAAAAAAAATTCAATGCCTTTCTGACCATATTGGCGCAAACAGAAAATTTTCCCGTGCATTCCTTCTTTTATTACTAATTTTTTAACTTTGCACGAATTTATGACGCACGCGGTATATATATATATATATAGAGAGAGAGAGAGAGCATTTTTATGTATTTTAACACAAAATCGGATTTTGTTTTAAATGACATGCCAATTTTTCTTTCCATATTTCGATTCTACGACTGAAACTTTACCTAGATATTGAAGCGTCTAAAATTTGGTGCTATATTTATGAAGTTTTCCTTTCCTTTTTCTTACTGTATACGAGCGGGGAAAAGATCACTGTTCATTACTTTCAAATAATTTTAACAAAGTGCATAAACCACATTTGGCGTTATTATCGCTTGTAACGAATATACCAAATTTCAAAACACGCCAGTGTGTAAATTCACGTAGATGTTGAATTTTGAAAATTTACAATAAAAAACTCCAAATGTTTGCATGTGAGTCTAGAAATACATCTACTTTAATATGAGGTTAAAAATTTTATACGTTGGAATACAAATTTTTTTTCGAAAAATTTATAAAAATTATTTAAAAATACAGATTTTTAAAATAAACTTATAATTTAAAATCTATAGTGTTAAATATCTCAGAATAGAAAGCATACTTTAAAAAAGCACCTGCGAATTCGGTTACACTTGTTATTCTTTGTTAAAAAACTGGAGGAAGACAAAAGACTGATTTTTTTTCCAAGAACAAAATTCAGCTTCTTTTATGTAACTATGCATGCGTCCAGTTATTTGTAAAGACAGTGGAGTTTTAAATATTGCTAGATTTTACGAACTCTTGTTAATGAGGCATCTCGTACCTACAGATAAAATTCGTAGGCTTGGCTGTCCGTATGAATATATCTGAAAATCTGAAACAGTGTAAATGTAATATTCATTAACTTTATGTTCTTTCTTGAAAAGAGAAACAAAGTCCAAGAACAAACATTAATTTCAGTGATTTACGTATCAATATCTAGCAATCACTGCTTCATTGAATGACTCGGATCATACAATATTGATTCGAGGGAAAGATTTGATTCGGCCATTGAACAGTTCAGCTCCAAAGTCCAGCACACGTAAATTTCCTACGATAGATTAATTTAAGGAAGTTATTGTAATTTGAAACTGAGCACAGCAATTTCACATTACTTTTAGTCTAGTTGGTTGTTGCTGTAATATATAGGTTTAATCTGAAACCATATATTCCATTGAAAACTGCAGCGTGTTTCGTTGCTATGATATGAAAATCAGAATATTTAAAAGAAATAAAAATTGACTTTCTTTAAATAATTTTCCCGATTATTTAAGTTTTCTGAAGCAGTATCTTATTGAAAGTAGAAAAGGCCGGAATGAACATAAAGTCAGCAAAAGACAATGAACTCTGTGCAGTACTTCGAACTCTTATTCCATAATATGAGAACATTGCGAAAACATGGTTACCGGTTGCGTAACCATTGAGAGTTTGTAGTGTATTTAATTGAAATCGGTATTCAGTGGAATGTTCATCTTTTTTCCTTGCTCGAAATGATCGATATCTACCTAGAGAAAAATAAATCAAGTTCTATCAACTCCCGTTCTTCTGCGTAGCTGCCTCTTTCTCTCTCCAAAAATCTGTACGATGTATAGCTGTTAATAGCGAAATGGAAAAAGGTCTATGTACTGTCTTTCTTCGCAAACTCAAGTTATATATTACCAAAATAATGCATTTTAAGAAAGTCCATTGATACATTGCAAAATGATGCTTAACTGATCATATACATTTTTCCTCCAAAGAGATATAATTAATTATAGAATTTTGAAAAATAGTGTTTTAAAAAAGATGTAGGTTTTTACTGCGTTTATAAGCTTAATTTAATGCTCTGCAGAACCCAGTAAACTTACTTATCACTTTAGGCTCATGCAACTGTCCAAGACGTAAGAAGATTAAACTTTTTACTTAACTTTTAAAAGAACAGCAAGCTCTACTATGAACCTCCGCTATTTGCGGATATTTAAATTAGCATAATATAAATTCAAATGTAGTATGTCACTACATTTGAGTACACAGCATCTAAGGACACAGCACCTAATTTGCATCCTTCTGAGGACTGGGAGAAATAGAACTTAAAGTGAAGTTTAAGGCACTACAAATGGTTAATTAACATAAAATGCTACATGATATGCATTTTAAACTAGCATTACTAACAATTTTATTATTCGCAAAATGGGAAACTTATACGGTAAAGAATCATCATACTTAAACCTTACTGTTTTCAAATGAGTAATAAAAATTTTAGTATATTACAGTAGTCTACGTTTAATACAAAAAAAAACTCTTTAGCTTTATAAAATGAAATATATATATCTAACGTATGTTATCTATATCATTTTCTGATACAATTTCGAAAACAATTCACACTTTCCTGAAAGAACCATCATTTAT
Organism: Stegodyphus mimosarum; assembly: GCA_000611955.2. NCBI lineage: Eukaryota > Metazoa > Arthropoda > Arachnida > Araneae > Eresidae > Stegodyphus > Stegodyphus mimosarum. The sequence continues at coordinate 53,967 of KK112728.1, read as the reverse complement.
ATTAAATTCCTAGGATCTCTTATGCTATCCTCTTATGCTAAATTACGCATTCCTGTCAAAGTACAGGGTGTCTCTAATTAAAGGACCGTATTTCTGCGTACAAGTGAAATCAGTGATCAGAATATTGGGAAAATGTGGGGCGGATTTAATGAAGGGATGAGAATTTCTTCCAGTGAAAAAAATTAATTGCAAATAGCGTCACCACAGGGTGTTTTATTCTGAAACGCCTGTAGTAAAAATATAAATCTTTGTCTACACCAAGCAGCATCTGTTATAAAACCTAGAAACTCTCTCGAAGACTTTATTTTAAATGTGCGTGTTGCTCACAATGACGATAACTTCATGAGATCGCTCTTTGTTACTAAAATTATTTTTCAAAACACTAATTTCGCAGTAGCTGCTCTACGGAAATTTCGGATTTCGAAGAGGATTCTAAGAGGTCCAGTGAATGTCGAAACCCTTCGGAAAATGCAAACGAAATTTGAAGAAAGAGGACAGTTTCCTGTTCGCCCTGCAAGAGGAAGGAAACCTGTCTGCAGAAGCAGTATAGGAGGTTGCGCTTCAGGTCGTAGAGGACACAGCTTCAAACTTTCAAGCTATCACCAATGTCCGGTATATAGCAGAGGCGATGGATACTCTACTTTCAGCTGTTCTTAAGATTTTCGGAATATCCTCCGACATTATTCTCATAAACTTTCACTAGTGCATCGGTTGCTTTTACATGATTATGACTATTGACTCCAGTTTCCACTTCAGGTTTTTGTTGGCTTTGAAGTCGATATGGAATGGTCTTGGAATATCCTCTGGACAGATATTTACATTTCGGCGGTGCAGTGAATACTCGCAACTGCCCAATTTGAGAATCAGAAAATCCACGATCTGCCTTAGAAGTTCGATTGCATTCATCAAAGGGGATAGTAGGGTTTAGATTTTCTGTGATTTATCCTCAGCCCGTACTTCTTCGAGGAGCTAAGTTCCACATGTCCAGTGAGATGCTTCATCACCAGGTAGCGATATGCGTCACTGCTAGAGAATGAAAGTCTGCAAGCACGTCAGTGTCTTGCACACACAATCTTTATGCAAAATGGAGCTCCTCCGTACATCGTGCGGTGAGTTACGAATGCTCTTAAATATCATTTTAGAGAAGAACGTGGCATTTGTCGGCACGTTCGTTATGTGCGGCCTTCCCTATCCCCAGACCTGAATCCATATGTTTTTTGCCGCTGGGGACATTTGAAAAATCTGGTTAGTCGTGAAAATCCACGAAAGTTACCTGACCTTAAAGACAGCATTTCACGCCACGTCCTAAACTTTTCTCAGCCCACAGTTCGATCAACTGGGGAATCATCTTGCGATTTCAGATAGTAGCTGAAAATAATGGCCATCATGTGGAACATTTTTTTGTAACAAAATTTGTAAAACTATTGTAAAGGTGCGGCTAAATGTATAATTTATTAATATAACGCCCTCTGGTAAAGCTACTTGTAACTATTTTCTTTCTCTGAAAGATATTTTCATCCCTTTGTGAAGCTTGCTATAAACTTCGCAAATTTCTGATTACTGGTTTCGTTTGTAGGCAGCTTTGAAATAGGTTTCTTTAATTACAGACACCCTATATACTCAGCATGATGAGAAAGGGATTTAAACTTTACATACACAGTGCTTTTGCCAGTTGTTTCTTATTTGCTTTTTTAATTTCTCAAAACAGATACTAAGAAAATAGTCAAAGTTTAGGGGTGTTCCTAGTTCTTGCTCTTTGTCCTTTCAAAATGCATATTTTGTTGCTAGTACATTCACAACAGATGAGGATTAAGGAAAACACCACTCATGGTGCAAGGAGCTAAATAAGAATCATTTCTTCTTCTGTCTATTATTACTTTTTATTAAGAAACATTATTATTAAAAGTCAGTATGATTGATCTTTCTGATATTCATGGCAAACTTCATTTGCATATAGCTTTATATAATATCATCGCTAATGATCTATATTAAGTATTGCAACATACTTTATTGGATAATTTACTTAGGTTCTTAGAATTTTATAAATAATTTTGGTATATAATGTTAATCGTTATCTGTCATTTTCAGAGCAGAGCTAGACATTACTTACTAGTAAATATCTCTTCTACTGTTACAAATATGTATAGCAATACAAATATACCAGCCGCAAAAGAATCATATAACAATGACAAATGTAACTGTTTTCCTTAAAGTGAAGTCATTTCTTTTAGTCTTATAGTTTACATGCGATTACCAATATTGTACTTTTATTACATTCTATTAGAATTATGTCCGATACTCTCCCATTTCTTTGCTAATGTACCATAATTTTAGCAAGAATTTTAAATCTTAGATTTCTTATATATTTCGTATAAAATTCACAAGGACACATGATCCTAAATTTGGGAGAAAAAATGTAAAGGGGGGGGGAAGAATAAAAAGGAAAAAAAATGAGAAAACAGAGTACGTCTAAGTTTCCAGTTAAATGTAGATTTGCTTCAAAGGGTCACATGCTTTTCCTCCTTATTTTGAAGTAAATATCAAAAACGGCGTTTCATTGGACAGATAAACAAGTTTTCTGGACTAACTTTTATAACAGTTTATTATATTATTAATTTTGTAATAAAAAGCAACAGGAAAACTGCAGGAACTACATAATTATAACGAACTACTTTATCTTCGCTATGTCCTGTTTAAATTATTAACTCTTGAAAGCTTTTATTTCTTAAATTAATGTAATTGACTTTAAGCCATTTATTAGTAAAATTACTATTCTCAAAGTTACATAAATTATGTAGAGATATCTAAATACTTCTCAGATGTGCTGGGACTGATCATTTTTCAATTCTATTACATCCAACGACTAATAATATTTGGCGTCTTATTATCAACAAATAGTATGTCTTCAGCAAATTTATGAAAAATGCTAAAACTAAGATTACTGTATTTTACTAGACACACTCCTAAGTATGAGTGAAATATTATTATTAATGTGCATAAAATTCATGAATAAATTTTGTTAAAATGCTGTATAGAGGTTTATCAATGTTAACATATAATACATTACTCTATTGAATTAGGGAGGCATAATACATTAACTCTATTAAATTAGGGAGAACTAATGTTCACATTTAATTTTGTTTTTATTAGTTTCACAGCAACATAAAAAAGGACAATTCAAACGTAACGTGTTACGTAAAAAATTAACTATCCTTTACATACACTTCGTACAAGCAGGATTTTTTTCTTTTCCTTTGAAAATTCGGAAATTATTACATAAATTATTTGTTACAAAGGAAACCTTGGGATTAACTATAGAAATTTAAAGCTGTTGTTTCCTTTCTTTACAACAATGATATATATATATATATATATATACTATGAATGTGTACTCCAAATGCAAGTGTTATAGAGATAACCATATTCTCGGATTCTCCAAATTAGGATACAGAAAAGTCATCTGCCCATGAAGTTAATTCTATGTGTGGGCATATGGAATTGTTAATGTGTCCACCACAGGAGGCTTTTGAAAATGAGATGCGTGCAACCAATAGGCAACTAGTGATAATAGCCATGCAAAGGATATAGGAATTTAGCCCAAGTTTGCCTAATGACCTCTTAATGCTATTACTATTCTACTCTTGAGAATAAATTCTAATCATTGCATGTGTCTCATTTGCCAGATATTATGCTCTACATAAATACATCAGATCAGTTTACTGTTCGCAACAGAAATTAGTCAATATTTGCAAAATATCTCTCGGCTGTCTGCCGTCTTACATGTTGCTGACAGCTCTATTTAAATTCCCACTCATATTTAGCAGTTCAAAATTTGACTAGCGAGTTTTCAGTTGTTAGCACAATCTTTGCTTTCGAAATTTTAAATGATCAAAAAGTATCTATATTTATTCAATAATTTGGGAAAAAACATTACAACATTTTTGTAGATGTGAGATATGATGAAACAGATCATTAGATACTAGAGAATTATTAACAAACATTCTAACTGAAATTAAGCATTCAAGAAAAGTTTTATTCACAGATTCTCTGGATATTTATAGAAAATTTGTTATTTAATTACTGACGACTTGACGTACATTTTGTTTAATTAGAAAATTTTATATTTAATTCTAATTTGTTATATTAAAGAAAATACTGTCTATGAAATGTTTACAAACCATTTATCTCTATTTAACTTAACAAGTGTATACAATACATTTGGAGATATGCAAAGCAAGCACACCTACAGAAAGTATAAATTTCCTTTTTTTAGATTTTGTTACACCTTAAAAATTTATGTTAATCTTTTTTGAATGCTTAGATAATGCACAAAATAAAAGAGATTTTAAAGTGATTCTAATTTTACAAATATTATGATTCTATTTAGGGCAATGGTAATTATATACTTCCGATACTCATTTAAAACCCAGCTGTAGATATTCCAACTGCTGGTTATCCGCAGCTCCGCAGATCTTCCGCTCACACAATGTGTAAAAAAGGAATGCAAATCATAAAAAGTAACCTGTTACACGTCTTGCACATTTGCACATTATCATGTTAAATACGAAGCTGTGAGTGTGCAAGCTGTCAAATGTTGCTAATAATTCCTAAAATACATTATTTATATATATGTATGAAGGCCAAAAATCGTTAATAATTTGTAGATCCAAAAAAATGTAAAAAAATTTTCAGCATCTCCAAAGAGCTGAATAAGATATTCCCCAACATATGAACTTAAGTTTCCTGATTATTTTTTACGTACGAGGACTGCTTCTTTGCCATAGGAATAGCTCAATTTTGCTTACTTAGAGATGCCATTTATCAAATTTTTGTGTGTTTGTTGAGCTTCTGTCTTGGGCATGAAGCTTGTAGAGTCATTAGGATATTTTTGAAGCAGGAGAGATGAAAAATGAGCAACGCTTTCGCTGAAAATCGAACCATGGACCTCTCGGTTACGCGTCGAGCGTGCTGACCATTACATTACGAAGGCATGCGAAGAAGGCAGGAGACATGCCTCATATACTCCCCCTTTTAAAGGGGGGCTGGGTTTGGGGGACCCATTCGCCAAATCCCGGTGATGAAGAATCATCATCCACCACATTTTCAGTTCGAGCACCACTTGTAGAGCCATTAGGTATTTTTTTGAAGCAAGAGATTGAGAAAAATGAGCAAAGCCTTCGCCGGGAATCGAACCACAGACCTCTCGGTTACCCGTCGAGCGTCCTGACAACTACACTACGAAGGCATGGGAAGAAAGTGGGAGAAATACCTTATATGCTTAATGCTTGCTTTTTTCCTGGTTCCTCTCCAAACAAGTAAAACATCGATTTCGAAACAATGTCCTTGGTGTACTACATGCAATGGAATTTTGTTGTTCTAGGACTTTTGCAAATGAAAGTAGAACTAAAGTCGCTATATAAACTGAACATGAATCCATCCGTGGACAATATTTGGTCATAGTCATTTTAGATTGTGTGATAAGGAGAACAATACGGTTTTAGAGGTCTCCCGCTTGAAAAAATAAAAAGATTGACTTTGGGCAATAAAACCTTTACTCTCAAAATCTATTATTTAAATACCATTGATTATTGATAAGACTTTAACTAATTCTCTGAAGTAGAGTTACAATAATTTATTTTGCCACTAGTTAAAATAATGATTCTTGAAGACACAAACTGTAATCCGTCGCCAAATTTAAATAATGTTTCCAAATACCTGATATCCCACTATAACCATTATTTGATCTAACCAGTTATGTTGCATAGCTTTACTACCATTATCCCTTTACATTTTCCTGCCGGAATGTTAACTTTAGTTCGAGGGTATTAAAATAAAGTAGAAAGAGATAGTATTTAAAGGGAAGTTGTGGGTTGTTTAATCACAGCGTGTTCCGTCTGCTGACAGCAACGCTGCTAGTTGAAATTCTAAGTTGGCAGTTTGTCTGCGGCGCTGTTTTATGCTCGTCAATAGTGCCTGTCACCCAGTATAAGTTTGAGCCAAATTGTGCTTTTACTATTTTCTGTGTAACCTCTGTCTAACTTATCAACCTAGGTTTAATTTTAATTCATTACTTTTAGAGTTACGCCATAAATGCCAGCTGGTTTTGTAAGCATAAAAAGTGCCTGGCTTTATATTATTTAAGTTTTTAATAAAAGGTTATCTTACACTTTTCTTACGTTTTTCTGTTTTCTTACTAGACATAGCGATAAGTCGCTTGGATCCAGCCAGCTTCTTGTCTTAGTATCTCCCCAAGAATATGAAACTCTACAAAATTTTAAAGAATATTTAGCTCTTTAGAGACATGCGTGTTTGATCTGCGTCAAACCACTTGCCTATTTTATCCCTTATTTTAATGATTATGTCTCTTGGGCATGGATTGCATAAACTGATCATTCTCAGACGACACATTTACGTTTAATTGCGGTATTTGCTCATGGTTAAATATGTTTAATATCATGAATTGTCGGTTTCCGATTCATTTGCACATTCTGTGTTCAAACATTTGAGGAACAGTAGTTTTGTGATTTCAGTAACATGTCATTAGCATAAATATTTTAATTTTGTGAATAGTTAATATAAATTTTAGAATTATAATTTTAAATCTGAAATCATTTTTAATCATGTTAATTTGTTTTTCACTCCTACAGAATGCAATTGAAGTTTAATTCAATGGTTTTACATTCAGTTGATTTTGTCCGTTCTGTATCAAATCACATAAATACCTCCTTATTTTTGCTTCGGTAGAATTTTTTTAAAGACATGTTATCCTTTCTTGAACTATTTGGGATGAAGAGAACTTTCCACTTTTTTCCTTTCTTTTGTGCTACTGTTTGAAGGATGTTTCTCTTACGTGAACTAGCTGTTATTGATCTTGGAATTCTTTTGCAGCAATATAAAGAATTAGTAAGTTCAATAGCAGAAACTTAGAATAGCAGTTGAAAATGCATCAATAGTTAGTTCTGTATTGACCTAGTATGTGTGCCTAGTGATCTAATAGGCTGCCAAACATTCGTTTCATTCAGATATTAGATATGATTATTCAAAAAATAAAAGGAACTATTTACAGTAAGTCTCAGGTTTTGCCCACTGATGATGCCATAATTCTGATATCGATTATGCATACACAAATGTCAGCACTTTTCATAGAACTCATAAAAATGTCTGGCGTAATAACTGAATAAATGAAATTGTTATCATATGAAACATTCGTTTTAATATACCTAAACGTAGATTTTGATTATCTTTTGGTACAAAATAAATATGTTATATTCTAGTAGAACTTTCATCAGTTGGAAAAGTCCATTTGGAAAGTACATATACATGCATGTATATTTTGCATGCTAAAAATATTAAATAATTTGCAAACGTTCATTGGAATTCTTAATGTACGATTAGCTTACACTTATATTTATATAGCAACTATGTGCTCAATTTTATTTCGGCTTTTAGTATAGATGTACAATAAATTTGGCCCTACATTACGTAATGCTACGTTATGTAATGATTTTCATTCATTTATTACAAGCTTCTACGTAAGTTTTAATTTACATAAATTAATAGACAACACTATACTGATTTTAGACGCCTTCATGTAAAACTTAGGTTGCATATACGATAATTAAAATCATATTATATGGCGTTAATTAGGTATTTTGATTACAATAATGCTAATTATAGATCAAAATTTAAAAATGATTTAAGAAATGAAGAACATTTGCCAAATACTTTTCTTCTAAAAGTTTGAGTGCAGTTTCTAAATAAGAATCAGGATGATCATTATGTTCTTAAATAAAATATCGTGATGTTCCTGCGAATTTGTATTCTTTGCTATTATATATTACAGAAGCTTAAACCTTCCTTTTCAATGACTGGTAAATATTGAATTTAAAGAAAAAATTATGAAATTGGCATACGGAGATTTTTAAATACCTACACACTCGTGTTTATGACACTTTTATTGATGATAACGCGAGCACGAATAATCAATCTCTAAACCAGTGATTCTCAAAGTAGGCGATAGACCCCCCCAGGGAGAGCTGGAGTGGTTTAAGGGGGTGCTTAAAATTCAAAGCGATGTTGGGTGACGCCATATAATTGTCGATGGGCGCTGAAAAATGACAGTTGTTTATACAACAGTATTCAAGTCTTCTCTACAGTCATCCATTTAGTAACAACATGTCGTTCGCAGCTTAGATCTGAAGTCATAATATGATGCAATTGTTGTCTTCATGCATCGCGAAGGTGGGAGTAACTAGATCGGTAGGTAGGAATAACACAAGATGCCTTTTCTGATGTAATGTAGAGACGAACAAGTTAGGAACTCAAATTAGGAACTCTTTAAATGGCAATAGTCGATGTGGTAGATTCGTTCTTCATCATTACCTTACAAAAAAATTTCAAACTTTTTTGGCTAATTTTTCCTTCAGGTAGGAGTAACTTTCTTCTGATTATTTACTTCGCCGCAATGATCGGCTTCTGATTCGCTTCGGCTCTTTGTGATGTATTTTAGCTATATTCTTCCGAAAGAAGACGACAACTAAAATAAAAACGGTTGTAGTACCACACCATAGTCACGTAATAAGAATCCAGAAGTTATTAGTGCACACGTTGTGATTTGTACTACCTTAAGTGCAATAGTTCTGAGTATTCACTATTTCGTCCAGAGCAAATGTACTTCGCGACCACAAAGTCGCCAAGCAATGCATTTTATACTGCTGTTCTCTTTGAAAATTGGAAATCTAATTTAATGACTTGAAGCGCATCTTGACTGCGCAGCTTTTGCATTATGTGGGTATACACACCACTATAAAATGGATTGCAAAATCTTTCGTACTTTGGACCAAGGGACAGATAAATTACGAACGATTGTTGATGAATATCAGCAACAAGAAGTAAGACAACAAGACATACTGAACCACAGGAATAGATATTTCTTACGATATTTCATTTCAAACCTATTTCCAAACTCTGTTTTACAGAACACCTTAATTCTTCAGCTCCTTCAATTTAGTAGCAATCTTTCTCAGTCTGTTCTTGTACATTTTCACAAGCTTTCCAAACTTCGATATTCTTACAGTACAATTAATCTATTACTGCAGTTCTGAAGAAAAAATTAGCCAAAAAAGGCTTGAACTTTCTTTGTAAGGGTATGATGAAGAACGAATCTACCATATCGATCACTGCCATTTAAAGAGTTTCTAATTTGTTCGTCTCTACATTACATAAGAAACGCCATCTTGTGTTACTCCTACCTACCGATCTGGTTACTCCTACCTTCGCGACGCATGAAGACAACAAGTGTATCATATTATGACTGCAGATCTAAGCTGCGAACGACATGTTGTTACTAAATGGATGACTGTAGAGAAGACTTGAATACTGTTGTATAAAAAACTGTCATTTTTCATCGCCTATCGACAATTATATGGCGTCACCCAACATAGCTTTGAATTTTAAGCACCCCCTTAAACCCCTCCAGTTCTCGCTGGGGGATCTATCGTCCACTTTGAGAATCACGGGTTTAGAGATAGATTATTCGTGCTTGCGTTTTCATCAATAAAAGTGTCATAAACGCGAGTATGTAGGGATTTAAAAATCTCGCTATTTTGTATAGCATCCTGGAACATGGAATATTTATTATTTTAAAACAGTTCTTCTTAATTGATTACAAATTATTTTCTGAACAAAATTTCAGATTGACTCAAACGTAGATTAAATGTCAGAATTTTAGAAAAGATTAAAAACTGTATTCTGTCTGTTCTCTATAACACATTTGTGAGCATAAATTTCAATATAATGTTTAGTAATGCAATTATTAAGAAGTTAAATTTTAAATTAAAATAAATTAAACAATTCTTAGAACTGTATACACATTTGTGAGCTTAAATTTTATAATAATGTTTAGTAATTCAATTATTAAAAAGTTAAATTTTAAAATAAGATAAATTAAATGTTTCTTAGAACTGTACTTGTTCTCAAAGTAACAATTTACTAAAATCGATTTTAAGTTATACTCTAAGATAAATCTGCACGTGTATTGCGCATCAGTGCATTATCAGAAAGCTTATAAATCTATACACATGCACCAGGAAGTTTTTTTTTAATAATAGCAGTATACGCTATCAATCTACACTCATGTCCATAAATTAAGGATAATGCAAAATCAGGCAAAGGAAGAGTTAGAAACAAAACAAATTTGACTTATTTGTAAAGCTTACTTATTAAACAAAAGGTAAAGAGCAAAAAAAGATGCTATATGTTTGATATTATTAAACAAATTAGCGATTTTGTTTCCCTGGAGCAAATTACCAAAAAAACCTATTTACAAAAACCCAATATTACATGATTGGTATGATTGTTAAGACATTGTATGTCTCCCAGATGATGCAATACAGTCCGTACAACGCCTAGGCATGCTGCGTATCAAATTATCGATCTGATCTCTGGGGATATTACACCACTCAAAACGCAATGCTCTCCGAAGTTCCGGTAGAGATGTAGGAGGAGGTTGATGGGTTGCAACTCGTCGGCAAAGCATGTCCCACACGTGCTCTACTGGATTCGAGTTCGGTGAGAATGCTGGCCAGTCCATACGGGTGATATCCTCCGATTGAAGGCATTAGCTTACGATGTTTGCACAATGAGGACGGCCGTTGTCATCCATAAACACAAATTGTGCGCCCATAGCGCTCCGAAACAAACATACATGATGTTCCAGAATGGCGTCCCGATAGATGTGGCTTGTCATGGTTCCAATTTGAACATGCAGGTCAGTTCTGGAATCCAGAATAATTTCACCCCAAACGAGCACTCCTGCACCACCGTAACGGTGTCGTTCAACGATGTTTTCTTCGTGGTAACGGGTACCTGGAGCTCTCCATTTCAAAGTCCGGCGAGAATCAGACTGCAAGCTAAACCTGGACTCGTAGGAAAACATCACACAAGCCCACTGTTGCGGTGTCCACAATGCATGCTCTCTACTCCAGGCTAACCGCAGGCGACAGTGAGTTGCAGTAAGTGGAACGCATCTGACAGGTCGACGAGCATATAGACCGATCTGCCCTAAGCGTCTGTACACGGTCTGCCTTGAAATTGTCGTACCAGTGGCTGAAGAGAACTGACGAGACAGTCTGAGGCTGTGCTCCGCCTGTTTCTTTTGGCAGTAACTGCCAAATACCGGTCCTCATTCGGCGTTGTAACTCTGGGGCGACCTGTGCTGTAACGTCTACTCACATTACCATCATCTTGGAATCGTTGCCTAAGCCTGGAGATGACACTCTGGGCAATTCCAAGTTCGTCTGATACTTCCAGTTGGGTACGCCCATATTCCAGACGGCCGATAATTCTACCACGTAAAAAATCCCCCAAATGCGTCCTTTGTGTCATAACTATTCGGTTATTGCACTGAAATGCTTATAAAGCGCATGCGAACAATTTTACTTGCTTGCCTGTATTCCTTATATATCACTCTCTTATACTCTCGCCATTGTGACGTACCATCGGTGTCATTTGGTTACTTCCTGAAATTTGCATTTGATTCTTGAAGATGTGTGTAGTGATTTTACAGGTGATATATTTATTTTAGAATTCGATTTTCTCGTGATTACGAATTATCCTTAATTTATGGACATGAGTGTATATACGGGCTGCAGAAAAAGACCTCACGGGCTGCTTGTGGTATTGGTCAATTTTCCTGATCCAGGCAATGATGCAGAGATAACTTTCTGCTTCTGAAAGAATAGTTAAAAACTCAGCTGGAAATTAAAATTCTTTTAACTGGCAAAAGAGGAGGAGTGAAAATACGTGTGACTGCTCTTCAAATATTCCTAACGGCAGATCTTAAAAATCCCAAAACAGAGCACAATAGAATGGTAGATCATAGATTGCACTATTAAACATACGAGACAAAATTCATTTGAAGCACTTGCGGTTATAAGTGTAGGGTAGTAGTTTTACCGCGTGTAAAATAGAAAATTTTGGCAGGTGGTTGTGATTAAAATCATAAAGTTTTACACGTTTTACGAAAATTTAAGACCTGAAGTTAATTCAAAGTAATTTTCTCAAAAGTTGCTTCAAAGATTATCGCTAATACTTCCTTTAAAAAGGAGATAAAATTCTAGCCATATAGCAACAACAGAATTTACACCGTTGCGTTTAGATAAATCAACGTTATATTAGCCATTTTTCATTTGTCATATTATGCTAACGCAATCCGCACAGTTAATTGATATTAAGCTTTAAATTAAAGCGGTTGGAAATTCGATATATTATGGTATACACACAGGTGGCGGTGTTTTCTGTCCGTAAAAAAGGGCGGTGCTTTCTGTCCGCAAAATTTAAATCCCATCCATAAATAAATAAAAATACTGCAGTTTGCAAGAGTGTTTATCGCATTTTTTACATCTTTATAATTCATTATTATTTGAAGTAAAATAGCTTTTCATTAAATCTTTCACATGTTTATTGAAGAAAATATATTTAGTATTTTAGAGACAATGTTAAAGAAATCACAATCGGAAGATCGAAAAAAAACCTTATTATAGGGGATCTAAAATTATCAACATGATAAGGAATTTAATGCCGATTTTGATTCTTTCAAAATTATGCTTCAGAATAATATTATTATTAATGTTTAAAAACGCAGAAGTTATGGATTAAAATATTTAGCACTAAAGGATCAGCTCTTTCTGAGTATCGCCTCTTTTCATCACATTTAAATAATGCACTTATCTTTAGTTTCTGCTGTAGCGGGAGATTATAGAAGTCTTTCTATTAAATCAAACATTACCTAGAAATCACTAATCGACATCTGCCTGAACAACATTTAGTAAGGCATCCCTCCTTTTAGGCGCGTAGCCGTCAATGCTTTGCAATATTGAATTTATAAGGTATTTTCTCCCTCTTTTCCGCATGCCTTTTTGGTGGAAGCATGTGCAACGAGTGTTCTGGATATCCGAAATTCGAATCCCGGTGAGGGTACTGCGGATTTTTTCAAGTTCCTAATATCAGAAAATTCTAAAAGACTTTAGAACTGACGCCGGAACAAAAAGGTGGTAAATAACAATCGTAACCGCCAGGATTTGGCAACTGTCTCACCTAATCCCCAGTTGTCCTTTAAAAGGTGGAATATATGATATATTTTCTTCCTTCTTTCCTCATACATTTGTGGTATAACTGGAAGCCTACTCGATGCATATTTGGGAAGTCTAAAGTTCTAATCCCGGCGAGGGCAATGTACATTTTTCACCTTCCAGCTTCGATACTAGCTAAAGATTTAACAGATCAAACAAAGAAAAACAACAGAAGCATCATTTCTTTCTTTACAGAAAATGAGAGGAAATGCTCTTGAGGAAACGCAACGTTTTTTGATAAATATATCAATAGAATGTGGACACCAACGAGAAAGGATTATTAATAAATCAAATTGTGAAACATCGATTCTTAATGGAAACAGATTTTTGGAAGATATTTTTTTAATATTAAAATTTATTGATATTTTAATCTTACAAATAAACGCAGAAATGAATTATTAAAGAAGATAATTTCCAATTTCCTTTTTCTAACTGCTCAAAATTATTGCCGTTACGTTTAAGTACTTTAAAAAGTGCAGTTAAGAATTAAATGTAAAAATGATATAAATGTTCCAGAACTTTTGATAAAAAATAACTTTTTTTTTTAGAAAAAGCTACTTTAACACTAGAATTCCGGCAAAAGGTCATTTTGACTGTATCTATTTTTTATTTGAGCATAAATATTTTAATTCTTTATTTATAACTTTGAGATTTTTTGACTTTTTCTAAAAACTTACGAACATTACATGATATTTTCTGTCCATTTAAATAATTATTTTAGCCAATATTATTGTTTATACCTAGAATTACGACTATCGGTCAGTTTGGCCGTATTCAGAAAATTATGCATTTCTCGTTATTTTTATTTTAGCTATTTAGATGTGCTGCTAGATAAACAAATGTATATTGGTTAGGAATATTGCATATTTCACAGACGTGAATGGGAGGAATAAAAACACCTGCTTGGAAATTTTGTTCGCCAACGAGTCTGCGCATTTCCTTTGTGTTAGAAAAGTTATTTTTCAGTAGATACAAATGTACGTTACTTCATTTGAATAGTTTTGTTATTCTGACCTGTTTATCATGTCGCTTAGAAGCGCTGGTAGAAGATTTCTAAAGAAGAAAGAGATGCTGAAATATTTTGAAAGTCTTTCTGATGATATTTCTGCTTCAGAAACTGAACCTGATGAAGAATTTCATATCGAAACTACATCCAATTTATGCAATGAGAACTAGATTGTTCCTACTGAAACAAGTGAACCCGAGTCGTCTGATAAAGAAGCTGCTCTCGTAACAGAAAAGGAAAGTAAAAATTTAGATCAAGAAAATATTACGTTGCCTTCTACCAGTAGAGTCTCTGGAAGGGAAATCAACGGTAGTAATCGAGCTCGAGAATGTAGTGAAAAGCAACTAAACATAACTCGAGAACGAGGAACATGTATCCAAAGTAAAGAAATTCAATACGACAAAGAGACAGCGAATAATGGTTCAGTTTTGGAAATAGGAAATATTTCGACGAGTGTTACAGAATGTCTTACGAGACGTAGGTGGGTGAACTTTGTACGCAATTGATGATAACTCATAATAAATCATAAAATAATTGATGGTAACTCAAGTAGTGCATGGAGATTGTTTATCAACAAAAAATATTGCATCACATTTCAGAAGGCAAGAAAAAGAAGGCACGAAAGAAATCCCAAAATCCCAATTGGAGTTTGCCACTCAATGAATTACACTCTCTCATTTCACTGTTTATGTTCGTGAGCATTGGATGCAATAGGTCTTTCTATTTTGAGTTTATGGTCAATATCTTTGGGCCTGGCATTTTTCACTGAGACAATGGATAAGGACAGATTTCTGGAAATTATGAAATATTTGCGTTTCGACAAGAAATCAGCTAGATCCCAAAGACTGCAAACTGATTCTTCCGACTTGTTTCGGATACCTGAAATGCTTTTATAGAAAACTGCTCGAAATGTTGTAAACAGGGCGAAAATATAAATGTGGACGAACAGTTATTTCCCATGAAGACCCGTTGCCAATAAATGCATGGATAATTTACAAGGAAACAACTGAATATAAGGACATCAGCCATCGGGATTTTATTTTGAATACGGCTGAGGAGCTTCGAAAGATGTACATCTCATCCAAAATTCGCAAAATTTCTGTCTCTAACGAAAAGAGAATTGCTATTTGCGCCAACTCTTCTAGTAACCGTAAATGCCAAATAAATGCACGCACAGGCAACAAAACTTTGAATACATGTGAATACTGTAAAAAATAGGTTTTTGGAACCTGTACAGGTAAAATTAAAAAATTAGTAATCTGTATGCATTGCAAAACCGTTTAATGTAAGTACTAAGGTGTGTAACTTCCAATATATTTCTTTCATATTCAAAATTTCTCAGGCAATTTATGAAATTATATTAAGTTTAAAAATATCTAGAATGATTTTTTTATTCTGATTCCTCTTTTAGTTTTCTGTTATATTAAATTATCCTTCGATTAATATGTTTACTCACATTACTTTTGCTCTTTGTTACATTAAATAATCTTTTGGGTGCATGTGTTTACAAATTTACTTAATTATTAAACAAGCAAAGTATATCGTTATAAGCATTAACTCTGCATAATATTAACAAAAAGCAAGCTCTTTCTTCTATTCGAAACAAGCTGTTAAAATGACCGCTGATTGTAGTTATAGGTATACGGAAACCTACGTAATGCTAGTGTTAATGCTTCTTATTTCTGGTTACTAAAGCAAGATTATATTTTTGAATATAAATTAGGTATACCATTTACTTCTACCACGTATGAGTGTCAGAAACGCACTATGACTACATTTAAGATTATCATTTGTTACATCCAGTGCAAAAGAAGCTTCAATGAACAAAGAGTAATAAAAATTATGTGGAATCTACTTTTCGTTAAAAAAGATCTTTTACTAGTCTTTATATAAAACATTACCAGTTTTTATATAGAATAATACTAGTCTTGATATAGAACATAAGCTATATAATAAAGAAATATTTGAAAATATCATTTTCAACTTTGCTTCGTTGAAAAGAAGAAAATTTATATTATAAGACAGTCTTGAAAATTAGTGCATACATTTTACATTAATTGTATTGTTGTTTGTAATATTTTTGTGTTATTAATTCTTTATCAATAATGCGTTTTTAATGTTTTCCTTCAAAAACATAAATTGGTATATGTGTTACATATAAAACTACGAGTGAAAATTTTAAGATAAACCGTAGTAAAATAATACTACAGTAATGTTTCCGGTGATCATAGTTATCATTGCTTAACATAAATATGTACAAATATAATTAATTTTACTCTGCATAGATGCAAGCATTTGTCTCTTCGCCCTAGCAGAAAAAATATTTAGGGCTGAACCGAATTATGCATATACATTTTTTTCACATGCGCGGAATCTTACGCAGAGCTGCACATGTTTCTATGTCATTGCTGTTGTTTCGAATTGGAATAAGTTATTACTAACAGTTAAAAAATACATATCCTATTTTCAACTACCTCTCAAGTAGGGAAATAAATATGTACATCAAACTAAACAAAGAGTTATATCATATATTCACAAGGAAAGTCAACAGAATAATGCTTCCGTATTTTAAGAATGCGTGGTATAATTAAAGAAATTCATATATTGCATAAAAGAATTTTATCGAAAGAAATTTTGCATAAAGGCACTTTGCACAGAGTAACATTACACTGAATTAGCGCACTTTGCATAAGTAAAATTTAAAGAACAGAATTTATGTACAAATAATAAAATCCGAAATATTTCAGATTTTAAATTACATCCAAAGGAGCGTTTTTGCAACATTTTGTGTGTTACCTTTATTTATTAAATATGTTCTTCGCATTTAAAACACAAAATTCAGTTCAAGAGCAATATCGCAAAATAATTTTAAATTGAGCATATCTTTAGAATTTCCGATACACAGTCTCACGCGCTGTAGATAAAATTGTTTTTCTATACAAAGTTGCCATTGCTCGCTTTGAAATCCTTGAGTTTGTTAATCGAAAATTCGTTAAAGTTTTACAAAATATGAAATCGATAATAAAATAAATTACAAATTTCAAATTTGGGCTTCCAGATGCCCATATTCGCGGCACAAGTCGTGCCTTTTCTTGTAAAAGTTCAGTTTAATAAAAAGATTTTTTAAACTTTCGGAAGTTTCTGCCATACTATTTTCAGACATCATCGTTAATTACCTAGTAGGGTTGTTGCACTTAAATTAAAATATCAGCTCAATGACAGCCTTAGAACGTACTCAAAAAATGCGAACTCAAACTCAATGTATATTACAAATAGGTAAAAAAGAATTTCCTAAGTACTAAAGAAAGAAATGTTTATTAAAGATACTTTTTCCCTTCCGAAATACTAGAAGAAAATCCCAGATTTAAGAAGCAAAAATACAATAAGGCGAAAAAAAAAGGGAAGGTAGGAAAAAAGTAGTGCTTTACAAGATTAGTTGTCTCAGTTTCTCTGCGCATGCCTCAACTCATCGCAGTAGAAACTTTAAGAGATATTTAAATAAAATCTTGAGGAAATACGTTTCAAAGCTGCTTAAAAGTTTATTTAATTAGTATACCTTAACGCGTTTTACAGCTTCTAAAACATTCCTTAGTTTGAAATTTTTTATGCCATATCGAGTAATTCTGCAGAAGAGATTACCATTTTTAAAACATAGTTAAAAGTAACATATAATGGACAAGCTTCAAAGTATGCAGGATATTTAATTTCGTCAACTTTGGAAGAGTTTCATACCGTAAAAAACTGACATCTTAAAAGGAAATTTCTTTGAGGATACCTTTTGAAAACTAAGCTAAAGTAAACCAAAAATGAAAAGCGCGTGTGGCAAAAGAAGCAAACAACAATGATTAGATAAGTTAAAAGAAATGCTTCTGCGCCATGTTTAAGATACTAACAGTTAAAAAAAGCTAGTAAAATACTTTTAAAATGAAATATAATTACATTTATTTGTATTACCCGTATATCACAAGCAAAATCAGTTGCCTACTTGACGTAAAAGGCGTAAAAATATTAATAATCGAATTAGCACATTTTTAATTTATTTACCTTCCTTTTCCCCCATTTCTTTTAAATTTCTAAATTTAAGAAAAAAATAAATTAAGCCACAAAGTACGGTTATTAGATATTTATAACTCTTATATGATATAAAGAAAATAATCACAATCCTTCATGAAATCTTTCCCATAATACAAGGTACATTATTAGAAAAAACCGAAGAAAAAGCAGAAAAACATATTTACATAATGTTTACGTAAAGTACATAAGTATTTAAGTTAAATACTTATTCAGATTAATGCGTGATAATATAAAAACATTTAAGTTCAATAATTATTCAAATTCAGCATCCTAATATAAAAGTAAAGCTACAAATCACTGTGAATAAATATACTAGTCCAGATATGAGATCAAAAGTTCAATATATGTTTAAAACGTTCATAAAAGAAAAAGTGCAAATTTGCTGCAAACAAAAACGTAGTCCAATAATAAAGATAAAATACATACAAATTTTACATCTTTCGGTGCAAAAGTTATTAAGGGATTGGTGATTCGAAAGAAGCAAATGAAACAACTAGTTCCTTAACTGACAATGATACAAATAAATTTGCTAAAATTAAATTTAAGGTTATTAAAATAAATTTGAATTAAAATTAAATTTACTTTATTTACAGTATTCAGTGTGTGTGTGTAATATTTTAGAAAAAGAAATGGCGCAGCAGACGCGTAAAGAATAATGCTTATAGGCTGAACCGATTTTTAAACATTCCCTTTTTTTCTTATTATTCAAAGACTTTAATAAACCAATATAAATAAATGGGCGCAGTTAGCACCTCTTCATGGAAATGATATCAGTACCGGTCAATTTTTTAAATACGGTTTCAGTAGCAATGTACAAAATCTCTGAAATAATTTATATCAAATTAAAGATAATTGATTATTTAAGAGTCATTTAACTATATATTTGTCTTTATCGCAAGTTAGAATTAGTTTAGATATTTTTTATTAATTTTTTGAAATGAGCATTTTTGAAGATTTTTTTACTTATGTTGTCAACGTACAAGTTTATTAAAATTTTGAGCTCCAACAAAAACATATATATAAATTTACTGAGATAATATTCCATACTTTTACACCAGTAAAAAACATTATCAAAAAATTTTACCTAAACAATAAATTTTCCTTGCATTTGTAACTGTCCTAAAAATAGGACGACAGTAAGATCTACTACTACCAAATCGCCATCAGTTTGTAATGGAGATAATCCGTTCTGTCTCTGTTATATTCCAAACATTGCTATTATACAACTAACTCATTCACTTTAGCCTGGTTAGCAGGTGCATATCACGTAACAGACAGGTTTGTGAAATGTGAGGGAGGGGTTGAGTAAATGTTTCAAACATTGTCTCATGAAGTCAGTTTGTATTCAGAAACTCATCGAAGTAGACTAAGTTTCTCTAGTTTTTGCATGCTTGAATTTTGAAGAAGAATAAAATTCTAAAAACACAAAAGAAGAAACCAACTAAGAAACTCGTGAATGAGCTATTAGCTCATACAGGACACAATTTGCTGGCAATAATTACAAACCCTGAGATACATAAGATTTATACAGATAATCTCTTTATTTCCCATGAATTATTATCAGCTCTTGAAAATAAAACCTTCTCCACTACAGGTACTGTTAGGGAACACAGAATGTCTAAATGACCCTTTATAACCTCTAAAACAATGTCAAAAATGGAACGCGGCTCTTCAGGTAGCAGTTTTGATTCAAAAAACAAAGTTGCAGCAGTTCGATAGAATGACAGTTGTGTTGTTTCAGTAAAGTCCATTTCAAAGAAGCAAAAAGTATATCAACCGTAGAAAGAAGAGTAAAAGGGGGCAGAAAACGGGTAAAGATACCAATGTGCATTACATTCTGCAATAAATATAAAACCGGAGTTAGCCTATTTGTTAATCATACAGTAGCTAGTGTTACTTCAATTCAAGGAAAGAAAGGGTACTGGCTTTTATTTGTTAATGCGTTTGAAACAGTATTTATTGCTTCATGGAAGCACAATCAGTTATTTTGTGATGAGTCTGAGCCGTCTTGATTTTCAAAGACACATAACAGTTGCCTATTCGAAACTTTCTATTCCGAGAAAACCATATTGCAGAAACCTGAGTGTTCAACAGATTAATAAAAATTTTCTAAAGCTTTAAAAAGAACATTTTATTGTGAAAAATCATTATAATACACAAAGCAGATGCCACCTAAAAACTTGCACATCAAAACCAACAACTATCTGTAAAAAATGTAACGTTGGACTATGCTTAAGGTGTTTTCTCCTATTTCTCCTATTCCACCTACGTAAGAATCATTAGCGGTGGATTATACCATTGTCCTATTTTTAGGACAGGCTGTACTGATCAAACTAATAAAAATTTGTTACGTTTTTTGATTTTATATGTATACATAGACATAGAAAAACAATATTTAAGAATTTATAAAAATATTAATTTTTCCAATGCTTGGTATGATATAGTGTGTTATAAGTAATTACTATTTTAGGACAGAAAGAGGAAATGCCAAAATTAGAGAGTACTAAATATTGCAAATGAAAGTTAGCATTTTGTTGTTTAACATATTTCTTAAGGTTTCCACAACTTTCTGGTTTTAGTAAGGGCAATAAGAAAATGTGATGTTGCATTTCATCTGGTAATGTTATTTAGTCCAATAACCGTAACAGACGTGAATCGAATTATCACTGTCTGGAACAACAAGAAAGTCGTGCGGGGGGTTAAAAATAAACATTTTATTTAAACAGAATTTAGAGCACAAAGGTGGTGGTTCTGTGCGATATACAGCATCAACTCATGGTGATGCAATTAAATAGAACAGTGAGATTTAAATCAAATGCTGAACAGTAGTCAAAGACTAAACAAATAATTACTATACTAAAAGCTGCTCTCTACTCTACCGGAAAGTCCGAATTAAAATGTCAGCAGTGAGAAAACGTAAAGCTGAAAAATAGCAATTATCAGACCTAGCAGGTAATGCACACCTAGCGTGTATGCGTAGCTAGAAGCACTCTGCCTTAAAATCTAAGAATACACAAAGGAAAAAGGTCTGAAATTATAAATACCTTGTAATTAGCATTAAATTCTTCATATTTTATCCACGAGAATTTAAGTAATCGCATCGAAAATCTTAGCAAGATCGCTGTACAGACATTGCTAAGATTTTAAATTCTGTACCTACAGAATGAGCGTCTTCTCATTTTAGTTCATTCTCACCTTCTTCCAGGTACATGGGAGGAAAAACAATTTAGCACAATATTTCACATTTCATAATTTTTTTAGCTTGGATTTAAACTTTATCCCCTTTTTAATATTTTGTTTACTATAAACTGAGTTTCTCACCCCTCCTTTCCAGCAATGGCATGTATTGAATTCGTGTCAAAATATGCAGAGTTTTCAACGACTACCTGATAACAAAAATCCTACATGTTAATAACTCACACCTACTATAATTAAACGACACCCTGCTACAAGACTATACCGAATGTTCTAAGATTTATTTTCACTACATCTAACCTGCTATTTTTAACTATTTAAATTCTAACTATTTATGCTAATTTTTAACTATTTAAATTGACTACGCTAGCTTTACTTTTATTAATATAAAACTTTTCTTACCAACTGATCCATCTTCATTTTCTAGCCTGTTTTCAATTGCTTTAATTACAAAGCCAGCAGCTGAATTTCGTTTTTTACCAGTTCCTTCATTTCTAGTGTTAAAATAATAGTAGTTTCCTGAACCCACAACCTTTCAGAAATTCATCCCCAATATTACCATTTGTTTGTAGACAAATAGTAATCAATCTGTGTTTCATTACAAAATAGCACTTTCTGGTTTTCATTTTTTTAAGAATTAAGTATGTGTAAGTTTAATCTGTGTTTTTAAGAATAAAGAATGTGTAAGTGTAAGAATTACTTTACGCAATCACACTGTTTGCTTTGGGCGGTGATCGCTCTCGTTCTTCGACACCAAGCACTCTATCTCGTTTAAAGATTTTCTAAGGAATTTCCTGCAACAAAACTACTTTGTGCCGGTGTCCCTAATAATGCTTCTGATGTTAATTGTTTAATAGAATTGGAATCAGTGGAAGAAACAAAATTTTATCAACATTGTATTTAATAGAATCTGAGACAGTCTTTTCTCTCCGGCGTGATTGTACTCATTGTATATCAGTACCCCTGACTAAAATAAATTCTTAATATCTTTCTCCTGCTTCATCTTTGCGATTTATTTTGGTGATCGGGCTAAAAGCGGTGGAGCGGTAATGTTGCTGAAACTGCTATTTCTGGGGTTCGATTCCCGTGGACGGGCTGGCTGAACCTGCGTTTTCATGGTTTTCCCCATGTGTGACATGGATGCAAGCCAATTTCCCTCAGAAATTCCAGACAAATAGCTTCAGTGCTTTGCCATATTTAAATAAAACAAATCAAATCTATTTTGCGATGGCCATTATCGACTGTAAGTTTTTTTCTGTTATCAAATTGTCTAACTGCCTTGAGCTTTCTTCAGCTGTAGATTTACGAAAATATCCGCTTGACTTCCGTTCATATACTGCAGTGTTTGCACTCGTGGATAATTGCCTAGTTTCGAACTTCACTTCTAGCTCAAGTAACTGCTCTAGCGTATTCGGGTTTCGTAATTTCACAAAATCCTGAATTTGAGGCTCCACCCTAGGTTTGCACAACCTATGCATTGGTCTTTTGCCCTCACACTGAGCTGACTAATTGTATTTGCTTAATATGTAAGGTTTTAGTTAAACTAACCAAGTTTATTTTAATTTAAATCTTTTCTATCTCCTCTCTGCTTCAACTTCCTGTCAGAAGAAGCGCGCGTTTTTAGCTTATGCTAATTTT
Source organism: Stegodyphus mimosarum (assembly GCA_000611955.2). NCBI lineage: Eukaryota > Metazoa > Arthropoda > Arachnida > Araneae > Eresidae > Stegodyphus > Stegodyphus mimosarum. The sequence continues at coordinate 30,924 of KK112728.1, read as the reverse complement.
TGAAGTTCAGCCAAGCACTATTTAAGACAGAGGTAGAAACCTCTCGGTGTGTGAGAGCTTTGCCTCAGATCACGGTCACGCTGCTCAACGTTTGCCTGACCAGCTAGCAGTTTAAATTTATAAGCCATAGTGCTTACTACGTGATTGCATTGTAAAATAAATTAAAGTGCGGTAGTATTTAGTATACCTTGCTACGCACCCTTTTCGGTAGAGGCCAACTTCCGCGAATTGCTCTGCGAAGCAAAGTTTAATTTAAGTTCCATTTTAATTTATTTAAATTTATTTGATTGTTAAGTTCGACCAAAATGTGGTCTGTTACGTTCTGTATCTCTCCCGAATTGGGAGGTTTGTATTTAATAGTGAGTGAATAAAAGAGGATTTGAAATCCCTTCACGTGCAGTTATTCTCCAGCCCAGCAGTTACACCAGAACATAGCGTACCTTCCGCTCCCTGTTCCAGTTCAGGACTTAGAACGTAAGGATAAGAACCCTTTACAGAATTTACCATGTTCTCAAAGAATACACACAGAACGCTAAGTCCTGATAAATATAAACTCCGCAAGCTCTTCAAACTTAGTTTGATACCTACCAAACAGTTCAGCTTTTAATTTCGCCCTATCTTTCACTACATAGAATGCTTTCACGAGGGAGGTTTTAAATACGCTATATTTATAATTCTCACTACCTGTTTCACCCAATAAATTTTACCTATCCCTTTATACCCGTCAGTGCTTGTTCTTAAAGCGCGACAATTGCTATGGGGATCTTCGGTAATTCTGCAACTGGATAAAAGTGCCCTTAATTGTTCCAGAAAATTTGCTACCGAACTGGTACCAGCGAAAACACTTGATGGTTACACTGACGCAGCATCGCCTTCTGTTGTACTTCCATGGGCAGATCTGAGAGGGAGCAAAACTAAATGCTGCTTTCTTTTGAGATATGTTCCGTAATTTGATCGGGCATCACTCTTAGAGTGACAATTTATCTGGCAATGCTATTTAGTCCAATAACCCTATCAGAAGTCAAACGAGTTAACGCTATATCTTAAAAAAAAAAAAAACGTGAGAAGCTTAAAACTAACCATTTATTTGAACAGAATTTAGAACACAAAGGCACTCTTTTGTGCTATAATATAACCTCAACTCGTGGTGAAGCAATTAAACAGACCAATGAAATTTAAATCAAACGTTGCATAGTAATCAAATACTAACAATTAACTACTAGAAGTTGAAATTTACTAGAAATCACACAACAATTATTAGAATTGGACTCACTACTCTACCGGAGCGTCAGAATTAAAATATGGACATCAAGAAAACGCGAAACCGAATAATTGCAACTATCAAGAGCTGGCTGGAAACCACTGCGTAATTCGCACGCGATGCCAGAAACGCGCTCTTATTAAATCCCAAAATCTCAGTTTAAAGTTTTGCTAATTATTTGCATTCTGGTGATGAGGAGTGAAAAAGGAAGTAGTTATAGTAATGATTAAAAAAAACTGGTTAATTAACACAAAATTCCCCCAACCTTGCAAAGTTAATATATAATAATTAACGTAAGTTAGTAATAATTCATTTATACTTTTAATACAGTTTAATAAATAAGAGCTGATAAAGCAGGCTGTAATCTAATTCTATTTAGAGGAATCTATTTTCTATGAGACGTACAACATTAAATTTTTAAGATGAATATGCATATTTAAAATAAAATTTGTATGCTTCCTCTAGTTTACAAAAAGAATCGAAAGATCTTTTATCTCTTATTGATTTAAATTTTAAGCTTTCTT
>KK112728.1:0-29072 GCA_000611955.2 Stegodyphus mimosarum | reverse complement strand
CATGCCTTTCATGATCTATCACTTTTTTAACATAGCCTAACAGAATAAAAATATTACGTCTTATTCTTGATAAGGTAAAGAGAGCACGTAGCTAGACAGCGTTAAAATCTTATCATCACGAAAAAAGTAGACTTATATCCTTTTCGGGAAGAAAAATTTTATCTACCCATCGTAATAAATCACGTAGTGCACCAGAAGAGATTCGACAATAAGTGCATTCTACATAAGTAGGTATCAGAGTTCTACAGTAATGAAAGCAGGCAATTACTAAGGAAGCCACTCTCTATTCTGTCTTTTATACGCAGTGGTAATAGGTGCCACACTCTTTATTTTTTAAGAATAATCCTAGAATTGTTACATCGAATTATACAGGATCTAGAAATAAGCTATAGAATTTTATGAAAATAATTTCGATTTTCTATCAGACAGCACCCAGATTCTAAGACGCAGAAAATCATATTAATAAAATATTCAATATGCTGTGATGAGTAAAAGCATATTTGCAACAATACGTGCAAAACTGGAGAAATGCTCAAGAATGATGTCACCAGCTATGCAACTTATTCATGTCATGTATGAAGATTTCGAACACCGACAAATCCTGAACGAAAACTGCTTATCTTAGTTGTCAGCTGGTTGGTTTTAGACAAAAGCAACATTTGTTATGAAAGTTTTACACAATCCCGTTGTAGCGCAATCTACAATATGTAACGTATATCTACGCACTTTTACTTTAAATATTTGGAAAGTTTTGTTAACCATTTTTCTGTTAAATTAGACAAAAAAATTTAGAAAGCAATTTCAAGAAAAATTGAAAAGAAAAATATACGGGCTTCTCATGCTTAAAAAAATGTAATGAATATTTTATTTATGAAACTTTGCTCTATGGATGTGACACATATGAAGTTGGATTTGATGTATATATAATCTAGAACCTTCCAATTGATAGTATTGAAGCTATAAACATAAATAAAAATCATCTGCATAATATTTTATCAAACATTGCAAAAATAAGCATATGTTTAAGTTCAGTTTTATGATAATAAAAACTGTACATAACGTTTCTAAGCATTTTTGTGTACACTAATGATCTACAATTTTATTTCTTATTGGAAAGTTTGAATATAAAACTGTTGTGTAGCGAATTCTGTGTCGCGAAATTTAAGTGTGTTTAGTCATTTAAGTAATAAAATATTTAAGTATTTTATTTTTATTTGCATTTGAATTTAATTTTTAAATTTGAAATTCGAAAGAGCGTACTGAACATATATATATATATTTGTAAAGCCTGTATTTAAAATCTTTAGGCAATTATTTTTCTTTAACGATCCAATTTTCTAACGAAGAAAGGGAGCGTCTTTTAACGGAAGTAACATGTGAGGAAATAGCTATAAGATGTTGGAATTGAGTTCAGTATAGTTTTGTTTCCCGTATCTTTTGTTACGAAGAAGTAAAATAGATATCGTAATTGGCTTCCCACATTTCACTTGCACTCTCGCTTTGTGAATGTTGCCTTGCTCATTCGGAAAACTTCGGAAGAAAAGTTGTAAATTGAATCTTGAAAGGGCAGTTTTTTTTTTGTTGTTTCTCCTTAGATTTTTCGGCTTGTTAGCAAGGGGGGCCGAATTTGTAGTTTCAAATTTTCGCAGGTGTTAGGATGAGTCATTCTGCAGCTGGGCAACCGTCGACTGTGGACAGCGTTCCGGTCGTGAGAAGAGAAAATTCAACATTCTATCGTTGCTCGTACATTTTCCGTTGTCAGATGAATTTGCTTTGCTTTGTTTGATGTGAGTTATATGTTTTAAGAAAAGTTGCATTTAATATTATTTGAGATAGTCCAGTCACTCAGTCACTCTTAAGCTTAGAAGAATTTTTAACTTACTACTAAAATTCTTCTAGTTAGAAGTAGAGGAAGGAACTGGTTGATTGAACTAACTCAAAATAATATCTAAATGAACTATTTTCTTAAATCATTTAACTCACATCAAACAAAGCAAAGCAAATTCATCTTAATAAATCTTAACCTGAAAAATGCAAGAAGGAATAAATCTTCTCTGGTACTCGGTAGAACTGAATGCTATTTCTCAACCAAATTTCTAAAATTCACTCATCTTAAAATGAACTCAAGGCACAAGTTCAGATTCATTAAACACCTCATAAACAACAGGGAAGAAATATTGAAAAACACAATCAATCAGTTCCACTACGAAAAATCAAGCACTGGCTCTTTCTTTCCTGGCACATAAAACAAACATTCAAATATTCAATAAAATGTGGTTAGTACATATTTGCTAAAAGTAAGACGGCGCGTTGGAAATGCATAAACATTTTTCCATAACACCGATTAAATCTCCATGTTTCCTTACGGCTCAAACAAATGAAATGACTAAAGAAACCAACTACGTAACACCAAAAGAAAACATATACAGGTAATAACATAAAATCAAGCTCATTTATTAATATCTAAGATATATTTATAGGAGAGCTGTCCAGACTACACTTACATAGAATAACAATTAATATTCTACATTAAATTTCTCTCAAGTCATTTATCAAGATCAGATTTTGCAATTTAACACAATAACGATTAATTCGATTACACTAGAACATAATATTAAAAATTTAAACTGGATTTCACACAAACTAATATAAAAATTACAATTAACATAAATTTCATATTTTTTACAATAATTTTAAATTCTCCTAAGACACACAATTTTATATACACTGGTGTGCTAAACTTAAGCAACAATGTAAAAATTTAGCATATAGCCATGAAATTGCAGAAAAGGTGGTCTGGAGGTCAGTATAATGAACACCTAAGTCAGGAGGAACGTCATCGGTATGCAAATATCAGGAACGAAACGTCAGAGGCAATGTGAGCGTACACAAAACGCGTGATGTCGACGCGCGCAGCTCAATAGTAGAATAAAAGGAACGACAGAGACGCAATTCAATATATTCGCTGCAAGTGCTAATGAGTCAGTTCGTGAAACATGGCTAGAAGAAATCACCTGGACGACTTCACACGTGCAAAAATGATCGGAAAGACGCCTTCACAAAGGGGGCCTATTCGCCTGCCGTCCTGAACGCTGCCTCCCGTTGAAAGTTGGTCACCGACGCCACCGTTTACAGTGGTGCAGAGAGAACAAAAACTGGACAACTGATCAATCAACTGATCTCAAGTCGTGTTCTCTTTACGGATGAGAGTCGGTTCAGTACCAGAAGCGATTCTCAACGCGTTTTCATTTGGAGAGAGGTCGGGACTCGGTTTTATACCAGTAACATCAAGGAAAGACACCGTAACGGTGGTCCTGGAGTTCTCGCTTGGGGAGGCATTATGCTGAACGGGCGAACTGAGCTCCACGTTTTCGACAGAGGGTCTGTAACCGGGGATCGCTATTGTGAGAAGGTACTCCTTCCCCATGTGCGTCTGTTCCGAGGTGCTTTTGGCCCAGACTTAATTTTTATGGATGACAATGCACGGCACATCGGACTCTTGCTGTTGAGGAGCTACTGGAAAGTGAAGATATCACTCGAATGGATTGGCCAGCGTACTCCCCAGATTTTAAACCCATCGAACATGTGTGGGATGCTTAAGGAGACGCATTGCAGCACGCTTACATCCTCCGGAAAACATCCAACAACTCAAACAGATGCTGATTGAGGAATGGGCACTCCTACAGCAAGAAATGGTGCACCAGCTGGCTCTGAGTATGCGGAGACGGTGCGAAGCAACCATTGCAATGAGGGGAGGGCATATCCCATATTAAGGAACATCTGCTTGTTGATCTTCCTCTTGGATAGACAATCATGAGTCACGATATTATGCGTTCAGTAAAGCTTGTTTTTGTTTGATTCCATACCGTATGCTTTGCATTCTTTTTTCAGCTCCGATGCTTTAGTCATCCTTTACGTACATAATACTCTCCTTCATTTCTGCATTTCATGTCTCTCAGTTGATTTCTCGTGGAGTTATGGCAAAAACCCTGCTGTTACTTAAGTTTTGAGCACCAGCGTATTATCAAAAGGAATTTTCTTACTACCAGTTACGCAAGATCAAATTAAATTACACTTACTTGACAAATACCACAAATTAAAGAAAATATAAGACAACACACAGTTGAGCTACCGGAATTCATCATCATAAGAAGCTATAGGCGAAATCGGCAGAAGAATTCCTCCATTCAACTGATGAATTCGTCCTATAAGTAATCAGCTCCAAAATAAAGTTCAAGAAAAATGACATCTTGTAGAACCATAAATGAAGACGCCCGAAAATAAAAAGTTCTGAAGTATGGAAGTAGACGGAAGGGAATAAACGAGGTAACAGTCAGTTGCTTCAGCTGTCAACAACAAGGGAAAATGTACGAGCGAAGATAGAATGTTGAATTTTCTCTTCTTACGACCGGAACACTTTGTACACGATTTTCAACAACGAGGAAGCAAAAAAAAAACATCCGTTTTGCAGGAAAAACCACTTCAAACTCGGAAGAGATCGCGAAATTGGTGAGAGATGTAGAACTCTACATCTCTCACCAATTTCAGGAAAATTCTCAATTCATGACATATTCAAAACTTGAATCGGTCTCTCATAAATTACGGAGCAGGCCGCCGCAGCATCGCAAGCGCGAGCCCGCAAGGGTAAAGCTCGGCCGCAGGGAAAAAGCCCTGACTGAACTATTCTCTTCTCTCTAGTGGTACCGTACTCCAAAAAATCAACTCAACTGACTTCTAAACTCGTGCAAGAACCGAGGAAAACTCAGAGGTTTCTCCTCCCAAAAAATATTACTGGTCAAAACTTAACACATAAAACTAAATTCTCCCCAACCCGAGACTCACTACAATTTAACCGAACAAATTCACCCCTTCAAACGAATAAAAATACAGTCATTGTCCACAGTCGACGGTTGCCCAGTTGCACAATGACTCATCCTAACACCTGCGAAAATTTGAGACTAAAAATTCGACCCCCCTTGCTAACAAGCGGAAAAATCTAAGGAGAAACAACAAAAAAACTGCCCGTTCAAGATCCAATTTACAACCTTTCTTCCGAAGTTATATAAGCAAGGCAACATTCACAAAGCGAGAGTGCAAGTGAAATGCGGGAAGCCAATTACGATATCCATTTTACTGCTTCGTAACAAAAGACATGGGAAACAACACTATACTGCCCTCATTTCCAACTGTTATATTAAAACTATTTTCACACATGTTACTTCCGTTAAAAAACGCTCCCTTTCTTCGTTAGGAACTTGGACTATTGAAGAAAATAATTGTAGAAAATTGGACCGTTAAAGAAAAATAATTGCCTAAACATTTTAAATACACTGTCAATATGTTCTTCAGAATTTCAAATTTAAAATTCAAATACAAATACATATAAAAATAAAATACTTATAAATTGATTACTTAAATGATTAAACACACTTAAAAATTTTTTCAGTTTACAATTTCTTTTTTTTTCGATTTTATTTATTTATTGTGTATTTCTAATATTATTATTTTATAGCCCAAAGGGGTGTCTGCCCAGATGGGCTGACACGCCTTTGGACTGACGCCTTTGGACTGGAAAATTATAGCATCATTATTTCTCGCATTATGAAAAAACATCGGTACCTAGAGCCGTCAAATTTTGAATAACATAGTCCTCCATCCGAATATGGACATTTGGGAGCCCGAGTTTGAAATTTGTTTTATTACCTATTTTATTTTTTGTATAATTTTAACGAATTTTTAATTAACAAACTCAATGATTTCAAAGCGAGCAATGGCAACACTGGGCTAAAAAAGGCATTTTAATATCTTCAGCGCGCCAGGTAGTCTGTTGAAAATTCTAAGAATATGCATGCTGCTTTATATTTTTAGATCAAAGGGACAAAAGCTTGCGAAAAATGTACATGTGTACTGATGTACAAATAAATGTACATGTGGTTAGCTAAAATGCTCGCGAAATGTATACATGTGTGCAAATAAAAAAACGCTCCTTTTGGAGTAATAAAAAAATCTGAAAGCTTTATATTTTTTTAACAATTTAAACATTGTTAGATTCATTCTTTAATAACCTACAATTCTAGAAAATAGATAAAACTGTTATATACAAAATAAAAAACTAAGCAAAACAATTCAGGAAAAAAAAAACAATGCAATAAAAAGAATTTAAATACTAACCAAAATTTACAACAAATATTTTTTTAGACAAGCAGCCTTTTAGCATGAGTCAGCACAACAAGTTTAGGTAAGTATTTTATATGTCACTATTTCATACATTTCTTTTACTTTTTAATATAAACGAACACTGAAGGTAACGAAAAAGGAATTACATTCGCCTGTAAACTATTATTGCATTTACAGTTGACATCGCATTCTAAACATTTTTCGGACTTTTTTATGCATTTTTTGTAACGTCATTTCTAAAATGTATTTTATTATTAATTTTATACCAAAATAAACTGATAAAATTATTCATCCGTACCTAAATTACTAACTGACATTGATTGAAAGCATTTTTAATATCCTATTATGCAAGATCTAATAGTTAAGGTACTCTTTAGTAGTATATGTAGCTACCAATTGACTTTTAGGCACATTCAATTTTATTTACTAAACGCTTATCTCTATGTGAGACGTTTTCATAATGATATTACGTTTCATTGACGTTGCAACCTAAGGCATTATGTGATCAGTCTTCCTCATGGCGGAATTTATGATAATAACGGTTAATGAAAACGCTTAAATGAAGCGTGAGAAAACTTCATCCTCAACAGATAGCAACACAAGACATAGCAGACTTCACGAAATCGATTTATTTCTATCAAATGAGGTAAATCGATTTCAAGCACTGAAATTTCACCGAAATAAAATTCATAAAGGTATTTTGAAAGTGAATTAATCATATTATTGGCGAGAAGATGCAAATATGGTTGCAACTTAAAGATGCATAAACTGCCATACGTTATTGAATGATTCAAAATCCAGATAATTTTTGAAAATCAAGTTATTGAAGACAGAGGATGAATAACGGAACATAGAAACGAGGAAATACTGTGGACGAATAATTATATTATCTATTGATTGATATTATTTTCTCTACAACACATAACAACATGCACCAATTCCAGAAATTCATTTAGTATGCATTGACTGCAAATCTTAATGCATGCAATCTTGTCTGTGTTAGTACCGTAACAAACATAGCATTGAATAATATATAACAGAAAAATACGCGCGTTTTAATAGAAAGTTAACTTTTATTTTAGATTCACCGGAATTTTATTGAAAATCTCTATATAACTATAGACAATCCGACTCACTTTGTAGACTCATTAAATCTGCCGGAAAACGAAACACGAAAAAGTGAAGTATCTCCGCCAGAATTCAAACTCCATACCTTCCGACTACTAGTCGGACGTGCTTATAAGTACATCACGAAAGTGCGCGGTAAAAAGGGAGGAAAAAAACCCTACAATCTGTCTAGGGTAACGGGGCAGTAGGGCAGCCAATTACGCAGTCATCAAATCCCGGTTTTGACGAATATCATCCGCTAACTTTTAGCTCGGGCGTCACTCAAGGATATGTTAAGAATTTCGGAGCCAGGAAAATTAAGAAATGCTTTTTACCTGTGGAGATTAATTTATCTCACGGTTAATTTTTTTATTTTGAAGCAAATTTCGTTTGATTCTCGTTTTCAACCACCGCTTTCTTACCAGGATGTTAATCAGCTCAAGACGTGTATTCAAATGAGGTAGAAAGTGGTAATATTTAAAGGAAGGTTTGAAAGATAATTTCAGTTAGTTAGAGAAAGCGTGTTATGCCTGCCTAAATTTCACGATGCTTTTTTGAATTACTAGCGATTAGATTTCTGTGACATTGAAAGCTTCTAGCTATTAGGCTTTATGGTGACTCTTACGAGTCAGATGCTAACTTACCCTGTGAGTCGCTAGGCTAAAATTACTACATTTCAGTTAATCGTTACACTTTTGAGCTAAGCCAAAAGTGTTGACTTCTATTAGCACGATTCGTGGCCAACTGTGATTATATTGAGTGAATAAAGGGTTATTTATACCCTTCTCTGGAATTTGCAGTACATAAGACTCGAGGATTCTCACATTGTCACATAGTCTTCAAGCTGACTAGTTAGCTTATAATAGCGAAAAGCAGCGAGACGCTATATCTCTTCCCCGGATCCGAACTCCGATCTTTCCGACTGCTAGGAGCTTTTCAATTACGCTACGAAGGATATAATTTGGCTTCTTACTTATCTGAGTACTGTATCAAATTCTTTCAAACCGCGGACTGGTTTGTGGATTTATTTAATTACAGAAAAGTACGCGAGAGCTATCTACCTAAGAAGAGGAATGACTTTGTGATGGATTTTCTAGGAAAAACTAACTGACACACGTTACACTTGGGAAAACCAAGGAAACGTAAGTGCAGCGAGTTCGTTTGCTTGAAATCGAAACCAGGTCGAACTATTGATATTCAGCGACTGCAGCGCTCGTCAAGACGCCGAATCAACTTTTCGTGAATAGCTGAGAGTTCAGATTTGCTTAATTAAAAATACAGTCTTATTTGCGTGTGGTTTTATGAAACAATCAGAGATTTGTGTTGTAGTACAAATATTAACAATAATCCGTAACACCGCGTCGAATTTCAAAAATGCGTCTCTGTGTACCATTCTATTTTGATAGAAATGAATCATCTCGTGCATTTTAAAACCAGAAGTTTGAAACGTAAATTTATATAATAATTATTAGCATGCACTAAACAAATCGAAATTATTTCTAAGGTTACAATTTTCTCAAGTCATCTGTTAATTCAGTGAAACATATGATTTAAAAATATAAACAACAACTATTTATCCAACATGTTTAATGCAACGTAAACATAATTGTAATTAATTTATTTCTGAATCTAATTAAACTCATTTATATATATTTTTCTATCACAAAGCTAAAGCTAAAAGGAATTATTATGGCAAAATGCGCTAAATAACCTATCTTAAGAGAACATTGTAGATTACTATCGGAAAGAGAATAACCATATTCTAATTCTACTATAAGTCCTTTTAGAGTGAGAAATTTTGTTAGCTCCTATACTTTAAAACAAAATTTCTTCTTTTAGTCGTCAAGAATTGTTTTAGAGTTAGATTATTGACTTTAAAGGGAAACAGGGAAATTACTATTCAAAATCATGTAAAGCTCAGATATTTTAAGAGGAAAAAAGGAAAGCATTAAACGCATGATCTGTTACTTTGATCAGCAGACTCCGAAATGAATAAGTGGATGAAAACGTTGAACAGAGAGGAATTAAAATTCTAGTTGCAATAATATTGATTACACAGAAGTTTCCATGGATTTCTCAGACATAAAGGCAGTATCCCTCAGAAAGCACTTCGTCAAGGAATTATAAGATAGAGTGTCCTCAAGTTCTTCGCCAAGAGAAATTCCTTATTTATGACTACAGTATCGCATACCGTAGCATTTCACAACCTTTTTCTTCAAAACAGAACCTTTCATTAAGCAGAACATTCTGATGACCACCTTTTCTTAAATCCTCCATAGTTTTTATTATATGTTGCTATTAGCATACTTAAATTTTTAAAATACAATTAATAAAAATTAATTTCATATTATATTGATACTAAAACTTTTCACTACATGCACTGATGTATAAAATACACCACCTACAATAAACAGAAGCTAAGTGACCTTGGAATTGCTCCCCAACAAGCTGTGTGTGCATCTTACCCATCATTGAATTGTTCTTAATAAGTACCATCAGTCTTGGTATTGCAGCTGCACTGATAAATTGATTACTGGTGGAAATTTTCGTGCGGAATCAAAAGGTGAACAGAGTGTGCGACGCGAATAGTTATGTAAACATATTTTTATGGATTAATAAGTAATATTATTTCCGTAAAATAAATTCTTATGGCATTTTAAGTTCGTAAGAATTGCTCTAGATATGTTTAAAATTAAAATAATGCATTTGTATTGATATTTACACGTGGGAAACCGAAACGTCTTATCGAAGATGAGATTCGAGCTATGTTTGAGGCTATATGTGACAAACCTGAACATGAAGAAGAGGTTGGGCGATCTGATACATCTGAAGATGATGCTATAAGTTACGATACACAGCCGGGAAAAGAGCTAAGTGATGCAGAACAAGAGTTCGAGGAAGAAAATTAAACCCTAAAAGAATATGTTTGGATAAGAACGAAAACAACAATGTGGAATAAAAATCCACTTACTAGTAAATATAACCAAACTAATAAAAGAAGTATTAAAAAGATATTGCCTAGTTCCGAAACGTTGTGAAGAAAATGCTACTGACAAAACAACTGCTTTTGAGATGATTTTTACCAATGATACTATTCAAAATATTTTGAATGCACGAATACGAAAATACAGTAAAAAATGAAGCTTTTATAGGATTACTCATTCTGGCAGGAGAACAAAGGCAAAACCATGCTATGGATAGCTGAATTGTACTTCTTGAACTATGGACAACTCTGTAGCCAGTGAAAGGAGGTGGCTACTGATAATATTTTCCTAGTTGGTAAACACAGCTAGAATAAACAACCAAATTTTGTATAATGTGACGTCCATAAATGGTGCTAAAAATTTAGAAAACTTTTCGAAAAAAATATCTATATTGCTGATGAATCCAGACTTCATAGAAAGACTAAAAGCAAATATGTTATCTCCCCATATTTGGATTTTACTAAGCAGATGCAAAATACTTCAAGAAGAGCGATTAAAAGATGAACACCAGAAAAAATATAGCGAGGGTGTTTCTGTCACGGAAAAAAGATTGATAGGGTGACAACGATTACGTATCATTATGTAATAGATCGGTGTGCAAAGAACATGTAACTGCTTGTCAGGAATGCAACAGAGGTATATCACATGAAATTTAATAAGGTCAATGGCTAAAATTTATGTGAAATAAGTTCCATTTTGCTTTTATTCAAAGAATTTTTATTAGTTTTCATCAAATGTTTTGGTTAATAATTCTTATAGCATAAATATGTTTTCTTATTTAGCTTATTTTTCTTTACGATTTCGAAGATGTACAAAATACATCACGCGTATACTTCCGTTAAAGTATTAATCACGTGTAAATCAGTATTAAATAGTTAAGTTAATAAAAAAGAATTCGCATTTGTTTTTAGCAGTTTAAGGCTGTTAGAGTATGGATTGTTTTTATGCTATTAAACTAAAAATTATATAAATGTTCGTATTCGCATTGAGACATATGAGTCTGCCAATTCTTGCATAGCTGTTCTACGTTTGGATGTATCCTGGTAAGCTTAAGATCGGCGCATACACCAAATAGATTTCAGTACTTTGTTTTTTATTTGAGTTGTTGATGAAAACCCTTCCCTGAATGTTTGTAGAAGCAAACTGAATTATAATTTTTAAGGCACAGTTGTACAGTCCACTAGATTACGCTTTCACTGTTAATGACTCAAACGGTGTCAGATGTGCTGAAAAATGATGGTGAGAAGAACCACAATTACAGTGTTTTAAATCCCTATTTTGTTACTAAGATTAAGACTAATGCCAGTCTTGGGAAAAATCGTCATAGATTATTGCCATGTGTAATTTTAAAACTCGAGATTCTCAGCTATAATCTACTATGCGCAGTTAATTTGAATTTCACTTTTGGTCTTTTTTGGAAACTTATGAGAACTACAAGGATAGGCTTCAAGGACCATAGACAGAGAAATGCTGTTTACAGTAAAGGCAACTATGAGCAATCGTGTGTCTTAAAAGTTGAATTTTATTAATTATTAGTGAATTGATATGGTGTTTTTATACAAATTTAATGAGTTATCATATATAACGGATAAAGTTCCAAGTCGTCCTTTTTCGTTCTTGTACAAAGAAAAGGCAATATTGTAATCGCAAAAAAATTCCAGTACCATATTTCAATGGAAAAATCAGCTTGACCGTTCCCGAATCCATTTGGACGATAGTTTATCATATCTTTTGTAGGTAAGGACACTTCCTCCCGGGAGTCTACTGGGAGCAATCTCGGCGTTCTGGCTAAATCAATATCCATACAGATTCGACTTCTGGAGAAAAAGTAAAGTCTTCGCAGTGTCTTAGAACCATCGTTTATTCGGTAGTAAGTTCAGGCTAGGCAATGGTACTGTCGTGTCTGCCTCTTGGTTGTACAGACGCTACATAGTTTTATATCGAAGGTTGTCCATCGAGGGGGTTGGCTCCCCTTGGTCACCACTGGGGGAAAGCTCGACGTCAAACAAGTGTACTTTGATTTTGAGGTAGATGCGTAGCCATCCACCAGAGACTTTATGTGCAATTACCTAGATTTTTTAAAGAAAAATTGTCTCCTGAATTGATCGGGAGGTTTTGCTTTGTTTGATAGCCTCTAGGGGTTGAGCCAACAAACCTTGTAAGGCAACGTCGAGCAAGCCAGGTCTGCATGCCCCTTCCTTCTAGTGCGCTAGTGCACTAAGGACTGAACAAAGGACTCGTTTTTCCAAATGGGTTTAAATGAATACAAAAAGTTTTTTTTCATGGCATCTATACGTATATACGTAGGTATCTCACATAACTCAAAAAGGATAGCCGTAGAAAGTTCAAATTTTGTATATGTGACTGCTATAACATTTAGTTGTGCAACTCAATTTTTTATTGCTATCGGCATTACCAAATATATATATATATATATATATACCCATTACCCGGCTAAAAGGCCTTATTCGCTCTGTATTTTCGCAATCGTTGATCGCAGTCATATACTTCCAGTTACAGAAGTGTTTTAAATGACAAAAATATTCATATTTTTTCAATGTCATATTTTAAAAACAAAATTAATTTTCGACAAAAATGAAATTTATCTACATATAAAATAAGAGTCTCTATACGTAGTTAGTGTAACAATAAATATCTAATAATATTTAATATCGGTTTATTGTTGTTCCCTAGAGAATATTTAATAGGCCGTTCAAGGAAATCATGTGGTGTCTACATGAGATTTTTTTGTTCATTATAATGCTAATTATTATCAGCGCTTTAGCTTAACTGAAGGGTAGGAGAAAACCTTTTCAAAGATCCTATTTTCGACTATCAGGCTACTGAATATGTCAGGACTGAGTGTTCTGTGCATAGCTTTAGGGAACATGGTGAAGTCACTCCTTCTAAACTACAGTCCTGCTCTGGAACAGTGAGCTGAAAAATGTTGGCTTTGTTCTGATGTAGATTGGCTGTGCTGGAGAATAACTGCACTTGAAAGGGATTTGAAATCCTCTTTTATTAAATCACTATTATTTACACACTTCCCAACTCGGGAGGGATACAGAAAGTAAAAGACCACACTTGGGCCTAACTTAACAAATCAAATAAATTTAAATAAATCTCTAAACCTAAATAGAAATGTAATTAAACTTTGTTCGCAGAGCAATTCGCGGAGTTTGGCCTCTAACTAACTGGTGCGTAGCAAGAACTACTAATACTAGCGCACTTCAATTTATTGCAATATGCAATCACGTAGTAAGCACTATGGCTTATAATTTTAGCTGCTAGCTGGTCAAGCGGACGTCGAACAGAATGACCGTGATCTGAGACTAAAGCTCTCTCACACTGAGAGGTTTCTACCTCTGGTTTAAATAGTACTTGGCTGTACTTCAAAATTAGCATAAGCTGAAAACGCCCGCTTCTTCTGACGGGAAGTTGAAACAGAGAGGAGATAGAAAGATTTAAATTAAAATAAAACTTGGTTAGTTTAACTAAAACCTTACAAACACACGGAGAAATTATTAGATATTTGCGTAATAAAATATTATGAATGTAAAGAAAATCATTTTAAAATCTAAGAGCGAGGACGTGGTGATGAAGTTGCTATAAAGTTGCCCCAGAGTGCCCCATCAACAAAATCCAGGTGGAGACTACTTATCCTGCACCATATGTTATATTCCGGGACCCACTATGCATGCTTTTTGGGCTTATAAATGTAACACAATCAAAACTTATAACTGTGACTTAGCTAGGATTCGAATTCGATTAGATTTCTTGGTGAATGTGGCAATAACTTTTACAACAACGCCAAGGAAATGCGATTATTCCTTGCAAATGTTTTCTTGAGTTTTTAAAATCTCCAGTTAAGCTGCCCCAGCTATCTGTAATTTCTGATACGTAGCCATTTTTCTGGAAGTAAAATATTAATCTTACATAAAAAAATCATCAATTACAAGATAAATATCATTAGCAGGCCAATTTTGAATACAGTTTAGCGCGATCTAAATTGCAGTATTTGTAATTAGTTAATAGTAATTAATTCGCAATTAAGAATACTGCGAATTAATTACTACTAACTAAATGTCAGATGTAATTGAATTTTATCTCTACCTCGTGCAATTTAGATTTATTCACCTTCCCATTCGCATTATTATAATTATCAGCAACTAGTCTTGAATGTTTTAATTATTTTCTAAATTTCCAATTCAGAAGCACCACCTCTTTGTAATTCAAAGTTAAACTAATTAGCGAACATTGAATTCGCTTCGCTTTTTAGTTCGCATTTGACTCCTTGTTTTAATCTCCTTGTTTTGCTTCAGATTAAAACATTTGCTTTCCTATTTGGAATATTAAGAATTCTGATTGAAATCCCAACGTAAATGCGAATTCTAAAGAATTATTTAAATTTTGAAAATTTGACTTCAAAATCATGATTTTGAAATTATTCTTCTGAAGCGCTTAAGGAAAGATTATTCTATCTCCACGCACAGTACATTACGTGATTCTGCTCTTTGCTGTTAGGTAACTTTCAGCTATTCATTTTAATGAAAAGAGTAAAGATTTTTTATTGAGACTGATGCTGTGATTGAGTATGTTTGCATCTGCAATTAGTCACTTAGCCACTTAGGTATAATATACTATACAATAGCAGATTATTCAATAGCATGCTAGAAATATATGAGGAAATGGAATTATTTTGGTTTCCGATACTCATGTTGCGCTAATGCTTGTTGCTTTACACGAGGTAATTGAATTCTTCGCTCATTTTTTAATTGCTATTTTGCTGAAGGGAAATTCAAAATTTCTGCTTTTGTTCCAAATATCACTCTTGATTGCTTTTCATGAGTTCCTCATTTTTTTTGTTCTGTTTGAGAAATATGACGTCATATTCAAACGTTTGCTCAAGAAGTAAGCATATGTGCTAGAAAATGCACCGACCTGTTACTATAGCATTTATTTTCCCTCTTTCCACTCTCTGTTTCAGCATTTCCCAAACTGTATTCGGCAAGCAGTCATTTAGCAAAAAAATTATGAAACTGAGCTTAAAGCAACATTGTCTGCTTTTAAGCATATAACACAATTCAAAGCAACTTTTAAAAAATAAAGAGAAAGCATGAGACAAAGTGGTTTAAATCACGCACATATTAAGTTCAGTAATGTAGCATGATAATAGATTGTCACTTTCTCAGCGAAATACATGCAGAATGCATTTTGGTTACCGTTTTTGATCTAAGCTCAGAAGTAGAGAAGTGTGAAGAAGTAGAGAGTCACTTAAGTATTTTAAAAGTTTTGTTTTTCTTTAGACGTTTTATTTATTTACTTTTTTATTCTAAATTCTTTTTGAAATTGATAAATAAGTATATGTAACGTTGACAATAAAATATTTCAACATTTGTATGACATGGAGTGAAACCTTGGTCAGCATTTCTCACAGTGCCAGTAACACAATTCTTGCAATTCGAAATTCATTCATGACGACACCAAGGCGACAGATATGAGTATAGCTGGCTTAAAAAATCAGATTATTGGGCAATTGATTCCTACATTTAACAGAAATTTAACGAATGAAACAATTAAACGCATTTTTTGAGAATTTTGTTAGAAGAGTATCCGAAGTTATCAAAACGAGCTACTCATATTTTACATCCTTTTGCTGCAATGTGCTTGTTCGAGGCACGTTTTTCACAAAAAGCTGCAACATAATCCAAATATAGAATTGCTTTTATATTGCATCTGATATACGAATTCAGGTTACTAACACTGTGCCTGACATTAAAAGAATATTATTTCGAAGACTCAAGCACATCGAACTAAATGACAGCTTAATATGCTTTACTTTTTTAATATTACATGTTTCATTTAATTAATTTTATGTGTCATATTTAATGTTTGGAGGACACTGCTCTAGTAATGCTGCCAGAAGCAAGATAACCAATTTATAAACTCCACGAAATTTATAGAAAATTTGATTTCGGAATACTTCAAAAGAAAAGCTAACTCTTTATTTACATTGCAAATCTTGAAAGAACTTATAAACGTGTGCAGACGATTTTGCTTTTTCAAAAATAAATTTTAATTTAATAATAATTTCATTTAATAAATGCAAAAATTCTTTTTGTAAACATGTTTGTATATCTTGAACTTATTATTCGATATATGCGTAATTTCTCTATAGACTTTTGCGGTTATTAAATTTAACTGAATTAGTATAGTGATTAATATCGTAGAAAGGAAATTCTTGACTAGCATATGGGTTTACTCATTTTTGGTAAATTACTGTTTATAGACCTACAGTAAGGTTATGTATGCACAGATAAAACACGGTATCTGAACAAATGCAGAGCGGGTCAAATAAGCTAATTCCTTCAGATCCTTCTGATGAGTCAGCACTGTCTCGTTGGCTTTTTTAATTGTTCATGTGTCTGAAATTTTCATTTAAATTTTATTCGCTTTATTACTACTAGCTATTGCCTGAAAGACAATTTTCTATTATCTATTTTCTTTCATTTCCCCTTCTTCGAGTATTGTTTTCGTTTTGCGATTTTGCGTCAAATTACACTCGGAAATGTCCGTCTCACTTTTCAAATTATTGCCACCAAATATTATCGCCCTGTATTATATATGAAGAAATTAAATAATTCAGAAACTGCATAAATGTATATAGGTTTCTCGCATTGTAATAAAACAATGGTACCTAGAGCCACTAAATTTTGAATGACGTAATCCTGCTGCGAATATGGGCATATGAAAGCCAAAATTTGAAATCTGGAATTTGTTTTATTATCGATTGCCTATTTTGTAAAACTTTAATGAATTTTTGATTAAAAAACTCAGGTATTTCAAAGCGAGGAATAGCAACGTTGTACAGCAAAAGCATTTTTGCTGTGAGACTGTGTATCGGAAATTCTAAAGATATTCTCAATTAAAAATTATTTTGCGATATTTGTCTTGAAGTGAACTTTATGGTTTAAGTGCGAAGAACATGATATTTCATAAAAGTAAAGGTAACACACAAAATGTTAAAATAACACCCCTTTGGACGTAACTTAAAATCTGAAAACTTTCATATTTTCTTTATCTTTTTAATTTTTTTCTTTTCAAAAAATTTCTACTTGTTTTATTTATTATGTTGCGATCTTTTTGGACTGGTACTTAAACTGCATTATTGATTAGGTGTGACTGCTGACTACACAGTGAAATTCTTAAATTTTTGGCTAAATTGACTCTATTACTAGAAGTTTTATTCTTTTCATTATTTTGATTTTATATAAGCACACGGAACACACACACACACACGCACACGCACATATATAAAGAGAATTCGTGTACGTAACATTTTATCTACTCTTTTACCAAATTAATCATATTCTGCAAATTTAAAACAAACGTTTGCTTATTTTATTGTAATTGTATACTGATCTATGAAGTATGTTACATAGATTTTGCGACTGAAGTAACAAAAACAAGCATTGTGTTTTCTCATCTGACATTACACTTTCGTAAATATATAAAATATTTTATTTATACTTCTAACTAATACGGAAATAAATCAATCCATTATATGCGCTTTAATGTCACCAAAACATAAATAAGGAACAGATTTGTACACTAAAATATTAAATATATATTTACAATTTTATTTTAATGGTTTTCGATTCTTCTATTCTTTAACATGTCTAACAATCCAGCTATGCATTTTACTTTACTCCTTCTTCTATAACATACATTTTCCTTGATAATCGACTTAGTTACTGAAAAGTTACGAACAGATTGGCAGTTATAGGTAAAAGCATGCAAGATACCAGAATTAAGTCGTACAGAAATGGTCCCACCATATAATGTATCTGACCTAAGTTTAGTACAGATTACACAGAGAACGGTCCAAGGGTATAACACCCGTCTTCTCTAGCCAGAACTTTCGAGAGAACATTCGGTTCGCCGTGTACTTTGAGTACCCCCATGCCGCATAGACATTATACACTTACAAACATCCATGCCTTCTTCGGAAATCGAACCTTCGCAAATAAGACTGATTGGCATGAACTTCAAGATATAAATCAGCCCTTTAGTGTAGCGAAATGATCAGTAAAATTGCAATAGTTTTAAAACTAAACTAAAAAACTGAGCAGTGGTTGAAAATAGGAAATGAAGACGAATTAGTTGCAAATATATTTGAAGAATATGTACTCACTTCATTTGGATATCTAATAGTTTCATCTAGTGATTTAGGAAGCATATTGTTGCAGTCTGTTTACCAGAGAATTTAGATGATGTTCTGGCAGAGAATTTCACTACTACGTAACTACGGATGATCAAAGCTCCAGTACAGATCGAATCAGAAGGTTAGAGTTAAATCACAAATTAACTGCTCGCACACAATTCTCCTAATGCCTTCGACGCATGTTGGATGAGCTTTGAGTTACGCAAATGTTCATGTTACCATATTGCTCATATTACCATTTTCAATTCCTTGATTTCCATCCTTGATGACAATCACACGTTCTTATAACAGGCAATCGATATGAACCGATCCCATCTAAATTGCCAGACATATAGACAAAATTTCCAATTCTGTACCTTGAAAGTAAAATTAGGTATTTCATCTCGAGTTTGCATTTTTCTAATATGTCTTATATGTCGAGCATATCAAGATCTAAACCTAAATTTTATTCAAATCTGAAGACTATAGCTGTGTATCTGGAGAAGTGAATATTCGTTTATTTTCCTGTGTGCTTTCCCTTACTCAATTACGGTAGCAAACTGATTTTTATCTCCAACAGAAACTTTAGACTGACCGTTGTAAGCTGTTATTTATGCACAGAACTAGTTGTTATTTAGTTTATCTCTTGCAGTAGTAGATATATTTCCTCTCCTTTCGAAATATCTGAAACTTTTTTTAAGTAAGAAATAGGAGTCAGATATTGTCGTACCTTTAAAAGAACATTCTAGACATTGTTGAAAAATCTTCTTCATTTTCTGTATTTAAATCTCTCTGGTATCAACGTATTGATCTCTAAATTGTGCCTTCTTCGTTTACGTTAATGTCGCTGAGTAATTTTTCCATGACTTATATCTGCCTGCGCGCTATTCAAATACTCGTTTGTTAAAAGAATGATCATTCTCGTTTGCATGGAATTTTCTTTTTTGCATATTATTATCGTTAAAATATATATTTAACACCCTAGGTTTATTCTCTAATAATTTTTTCTCATAATTTCCTTTTTATATACTTTTCATTAGAAGTATAAAGACAAATTCTTTACACAAGAAGAAAAATTATTTCCGCTTTCTGCGAGTCCTTCACTCTTTAAGTGCCAAAATCCAGATTATTTTTGTTCTAGCGAAGGAAGTTAGAACTGATTGGTGAAATTGTCCAAAAAACATATAATATTGTCTAACTTATTATTTTGACCAACCTGGTGAGAACTAAAGTCGAATTAAAAAGGGCATTCTTCACATCTGGAGAGTATGATGGAACTCATCCCTTCCTTTTGGTTTATAATCACTCTTCTGGTTAAAGGCAAGGTTTTTGGTTCTGGGCATTTGGTTTTTGACTCTTTGCCGCTATCCAGATAAAATGTTCTCGAGTGCAAATGATTACATAATGGGTTAAGGGTCCTACAGTATCATCAAAATTACCAAGAAAAAATCAAAAATAAGAACAATTAAAATTTAAGCGTTATTAAAATTATTAAAATTAATAGTAGAAATGTCCATTTAAGTACTGTTGCTTTATCACGAATAGTCAAAAGGAAAGAGAAGACCTCAGGTGTTGATTCAAAGTATAGTGTAAGATCGAGGACAAGAACGGGTTAAAAGGGTACCGCTTCATAAAGGTTCTAACACCTTTACAGTAACTATTCTTCAAGACAGAAGTTTTGTAAAGATGCTCTGACGTGTTTATAAATATTTCCGTTTTAAAGAAGAATGGCTGATTTAATAAAGGTGATGGCACCTTGATGACAGTCATTTTTAGGAAAGCGTCTATATGGACAGGAAATGGAGGGGCACTTTTAGTCACCTTTTATCTATAAATAATTAATGAGTGTTATGTGAACTGAAAATAATGCTGGAAAAATAAGCTGAATTTGATAGCAAAAAGGAATAAAATAATGAAATTAACATCTTCCATTCTAATGAAATTGAGGTGCAAAAAATAAAGCCGGAGGGAATAAATTGTTTTCTTATTAATATATGCTAATCTTCTACACAGAAAGGCGTGCTATCCTGATTGTTCTCCTGCACAGCAAGAGAACAGTTTGATGAACACACATTCCGAATCTTCACAGACAGACTTTCATTTATTTATGCAATCCGTAATCCTTATCATCCCTCTAATCTGATAGCCGACATCCAAGGTTTGCATAGAGAGAGAATGAGTCGAAGAACTATTCATATCTCCTGGTTAAAGGTATTTGTAGTACACTAGGGGAATGAAGAAGCCAAAGGCCTCATCAAAGAAGCAACAAGAAACATCGGTGCTCAGTCTGTGCCCTTTCTACTACCTACATCTCATCTCAAGAGAGATATCTGGGAGAAGCATTAAAACAATGGCAAGAGGAACGGGAAGCAGCTTCTCAAGGTAGAAGAGCCCATATATTTTACCACAACATTTCCATTGACAGACTTATCTTGGCACCCTTTATAACAAGATTTATAACGGACTACGGCCCCTTTCTAGAATATTTCTGTAAAAGCGAAGCGGCGAGGCTGGTGCGCTAGACCATTACATAGGCGTGGCACATGCGGTTGTCGGTTAATGATGTACCATTCATGCGCTTCTTCATTAAACAGCCTGCTTTACTCAGAAAACTTAAATTCATATTGAAAAACTTTCAGGCTTTGGGACAGGACCTTTGTCATATCACCTAGTGCACTACTGATTCCTGCCTAATCTTCATTACTAACTGCCTTACTCCTCGGTGTCTCGTTGTGTCGTACTAGTGCTCTTGTGCGGCATGTTAGTGTGCTATTTAATAATCCTGTACATGAACACGTTGAAGTAACTAACGTATCTACAACAATTATATGTGTAAAATGTATCAGGATAACTTATGTTTGTGTATGTGTGTATATTTATATGTGTATCATATGTAACATTGTAAAACTGACCTGTAATTAGCAATAAAAAGAATGCAAGATATCTAACTATTAGTTTGATATGTGTATGTGTGCGCACCAATGTACGCATGTGTGAACCAAACATTATTGTAACGATACATTCCCAGTGTCTAAAACTAGGTGCACATTAAATGCACCATGTTAATGTTTAATTATTAGCGCATAATACTTATGTAAGAGCTACAGTGTGAGCATCAGTATACAATTACTTTATTGCGTAAAATGCTTAAAAATCAGCTTAAATCCGCAGATTTCAGAATACAGCTTCAACAAAACTTTCTATTAAGCTCCCGACGCCATCCTTCTGGAGCGGCAAGAAGTTCTCCAGTTGTACACTTGCGGGTTCAGGAAGATACCCGAGTAGTCCTGGTAAGCCGCTCGGGTGTCCGAACCCATTTTCACCTCTCATCTGCATGAGTTCGCAGTGTTAAAATGCATATATATTTTGAATTCAAAATAATACCGAGAAAGGTCTGCAATATTTATGTTATTTATGCTTCAACACCGCATTTAATTCATATTTTATAAAACATACTTTTACTTATAAATATTTTTATCCCCTTAGTTTTCATCTTTAGAATATACATGAGACACACGTTTACAAAAAGAAATTATAATCCATGAAATAAACATTTTGATATTTACACAAATGAAAGAACGTAACTTTTAACATCCTAGGTTTCGATAGTAGAGTTTTGAATGAATCTGATTAACTCATTGATATTTATAATTTTCTTTTAAATTTTAAACACGTAAAGCTGTTCAAACACAGATATTCATTTTTCAGCACTTTTTAAATAAATGTAACACAAAATACAATAAAAATTTAAGCATTCACTTATACTTTAGCTAGTTTTTACACTGCAAAGCAAAACCAAGATTTTCGATCTCACATACGTATATTAAACGATGTTATTTATAAATTCTGCGTTAGTGCACTAACATCATTAAAAATTTTAGGAAAGCAAGTTAGTTTTGTTTCTTGTTTCTTTTTACCTCTGTCACAAGAAAACATACAACGCAAAAACAGCATACTTTTATGTCGTCTAGTAGTAGTCAGATGAGCGTTCTCATATCAGTTATTCGTAGCAAGATTTCATTTCACCACTCACTATACTCGTCACTAGTCACTTGATTCCGTTTTACACTTTCTCATTACATCATTTCCCCATCTTGAATGACCTCAGAGCGTTATAGATACCTACATATAAAATTTCGGATAATAGTGTTAATTTCATTAATAAACTTTATTTCTAACTCCGTGTTGTTCCAAAGTTTCTTTCGGTTTACATACAGCATATTCAGTATTTTATGTATATTTCCTGTGCTAAATGCGATCTGTTCTGTACTATTGCTTTCTTTCCTTTCCCATAAAGTTACATAATCTCCTATTTTCAAAATTTGTATTGTTTGCAAGCTATCCACCATTCCACGTAAACATTTATGTCATTTATTAAATTAAGACGGACAGAAATGTTTAATGAAAGAAAGAAATAACAGTTAGAATAAGCACTATCTGCAGAGAACAAATTGTTGAGCACACGGTGAAATGCAAAAGATTTGTTTCTGACTGCTGAAGGCACATAGAATTTTCCACTGTGGTTTTGTTAAAAGATGTCTCATGTGTTCATTAATACTGGCAGTTTTATTAATTTATTCTGTCCACTTAAAAACAATATCTCATTGAATTAATTTCCCCCATTCATGAATGTAGTTCTTAGTAAATGATGCATATCCAGCCCCAAACCGTAATTAAACGAATCATGAATGCAGTTGTAAGTAAATGATGCATATCCAGCCCCAAACCGTAATTAATCTTCGAATGTTGATGGATTATACTAAAGTTTCATTATGGCTTCATCAAGAGATATTAAAGAAGAGGAGATGAAATTTCAGAACCTAAAATATAAGCTGAACGCATTTTTTTTTTTGTTGATTATGGCACACCAGAATGGGGACAATCTGCAGATGATTATTGCATTTTTAAATAACCAGCCAAGCAAGAGACGTCCTTTAGAGAGCAAGGGCAGGTAGACAAAACGTTTGCGTAGTTAGATTGCTACAGTATTTATAATAACATTTTTCTTTAATGTGATTGGCTAAGAACGCAATGCAGAAGGTTAAGATAGCTTGATGCGGAATTAGTTTTTATATCTGATGCAGTTTAGAAAAACGTTATTTAGAGTAGAGAGGGGAGACGTGCCAAACGAAAATGAGGAATGAAGGTGTTATTGCTAATTTAAAGCATACTTCAGAGTTACACATTTTTTATCTTACATGGATATAATACAACATTGCATATAACAAAAGGAAAACATTACTGCTCAATTAAATACGTTACTTTGCATTTTATTGAAAAACATATTTCTGTTTATGCTACAATATTTGAAGCTATTGTTTATAAAACCGGTACAGAAAAACTTAATAAAGCAAGCATTTTGAAGCCTCTCATTTGAATTAATTAGATTTAGAAGGAGATGACTTTAATGTTCTACTGGCTTTCTGAAATCCAGACTACGATAAGAGCCATTTATTTACATTCCGTCACATAGCATCTTCAAGCAGAGCAAAATTAGGTAATTGACTTCTAATTATAAATATTAAATTAGCATTGCAGACAAGAGTTTTGGGAGAAAATAATTAATATAATTCCTAAATGTATATATTTATACAGGATAAGGGTAAGTCCATTTGATTTCCAATTTAATCGATGCAATTTAAAAAAATTATCCATCTTATTCCATAAAAACTATGTAAGAATCTGGATTGCAACGAGATACTATTTCCGCAGGTCCTGACCAATTGGCATATAATTTATTACTGGAATCTGGTACAGTTGATCTCCAGGGTTGAATTCTTTATATATCGCTCTTCGATTAGCGTATCTTGCGTATGCACCTTGTTTCAATTCTACTATTATAGATGTTTGCTCTGCTGCTGTTCCTAAATTTATTTCTAGCTCCTGTAGATAATCAACAGCGCTTTTACCAAATTTTATTGGTAGTGGAATTTCTCCTGACGATGACGATTTTAATATTGACAACGTACCTCTAGTCTCTCTTCCATACATTAATTTAAATGGGGGTACTCCCGTAGTACAATTTGGAATTTCACGGTAAGCGAATAACAGGTATGGGATGTGTTTGTCCCAATTCTTAGAATCGTTTCTTATGAGATGATGCAGCATACGTTTTAGAACTTGTTTATACCGTTCAACTAATCTCGAACTTTGTTGATGTCCTGGTGTTGCGAATCTAGAACTTGCTCCTAATCTGGCATAAAATTCTTGTATTCATTCTGCAACGAAATTGGTGCCTTGATCGCTAGTTATTACCGGAGGTATGCCCGTTCCCATGAAGATTTCTAATAATGCATCGCACGTTGATTTTGCTGTAATCGTTCTCAAAGGAACGGCTTCTGGCCATCTAGAATGTTGGTCGACTAAGCACAGTACATATTTGTGTTTACGTGCTGATGGAGGTTCAGTTGAACCGATTATATCTACGTTCACTGTGTCAAATGGAAATTCAGGTCTTTGCACTGGGACTATGGGTATACGATCGCTGGTTCTTTCTCTACTTCGTAACTGACATTCCTTACAAGTTTTACGGTAGTCTACTGTATCTCGCGACATGTTTGGCCAATAAAATGAATAACGAATCCGTTCTTTTGTTTTTGCCATCCCGAAATCATTTGCAAAAATAGGTTAGTGAGCTAATTTTTAAATTTGTTCCCTACTAACTTTAGGCACTACCAATTGACTAATAATTTCTCGAGAATACGTTTCAGAATGATAAATCAAATCATCCATTAAAAATATCCATTTTTTTCTTTGCGCGTCTTTAAAAATATTGCGTAAACAGTCACATTCCCTTTGCTGTTGTTTAAAAATGCTGGCATCCGAACGTTGACCCACATATAATTTATTCTCACTTTCGTTTTCACTCTGAATGTTCCCCCGGGGGTCGACGTAGAGAATTCTGCGAAGCTACTGGCTAGGATCTGTACCTAGGCAGTCTCGGCCACGGGGGTATAAAATTCATGAACCTAGTGGTTCTGGGGACTCCGGAAAGGTCATTTATTGGCCGGCCCGGGGTCTGGCATGTCTTAGAGCAGGGTGGTTCTAGTAGCCCGGGGGTAACGCCCTGGGTACGCTGGGTAATGACCCCCTGCGACGGGCTCGCCTGAGCGACTGGTGGGTAGCAAATTGACGACCAGTGACGCCCCAAATTGGGTGCTTTGCGCCTGCCTCTCAAGGGGACCTCGGCCTCGGTTCTGCGGGGGGTAGGACCTGTAGTGCGATTAAATTTGCGGAGCGGGGAATGCCAAAATTGTTGTTGTTGTTCACTCTGAATGCAATTTAGAATTAAATTTTGTTCTTCTGGAATAAATAAATCAGTGCGATTTTCGCCTTCGAACTGTTTTGACTGATAACTCCTCACTTCCGGTATCTGCGATGGAGACACTGTGTCGCAATCACGATTCGCACTAAGCAGACGTGATTCAGAGGTAAATAAATCAAAAACATTTGGTGTAATTACGCAGGGAATATGGAGTTTTTCTGTTAAGGCTACTAATATTTCGACAGGTTTCAATAAATTAGGGTTATCAGCATTTCTGATGGAAGGAATTCTAGCCACTTTAGCTGAGATGGTTTCCCCAAGTGCGGAAATTAGGTCAATATTGCAGGTGTTCTCAATAGAGAAATTTGGTACGTGTTTCAGATTCAGAACAGAAATTTCAGCACCTGAATCAATTATGGCTGGAACTTCGTTACCTGCAACGCAAATATTTACCTTTTGCAATGGTTGCGAAAAAATTTCATTAGGGTTTAAGTATGAGGATCTAATTTTTGCTATTATCACTAGTATTTTTCTCCGGTGTTTCCTTTTTCAAAGATGTGTTCTGTTTTTCCGATTTGTTTCTTTGTGGACAAACTTTAGCGAGGTGCGTTAATTTTCCACATATGTAACAGTCTTTGGGTGGATGTTTATTTTTATTTGTGTTATTTCTCATATGAGACGGGATATATTTCGATTCTCTTGAAGATTGGGATGACTTAGCTATGTTTTCGTTAGTGTTAAAAGTGGTTTCGTTTAATGATTTACCTTTGTTTACAAAATATAAGTCAACTTCTTAAATAAATCCTTAGGTTTTAACTAATTTTCTCCTGTTTCAATATTTATGTAGGATCCTTTTCTCTATCTAACGTTTAGAAAGGTTTGTCGGAAATCATTAGTTGACACAATGTATCAAAGTCTTTAACTTCGCGTAATTGACAGTAATACTGAAAATTTGCAGACAGTCTAGATGCGAACTGAACATGTAACTCTTTGAGGTTGTGTCGTGCTCTTCGAACGTTCATTAAACATTCATAAGCAGTTGGCTGATATCCTTTAATACTAGTTTTTTAATGGTTTCATAACATTTTAGTTCTTCATCATTAATGTAAAATAATATGCTAGTTGCCTTATCACCTAAAATTTTAATCAAAATTTCAGATTTGGGCTCCTGTGGTACATTTTTAGTAATGAATGCTCTCTCTAATGTTTGAAAAAATAAATTGAAGTTTTTCGATCTTCCCGGGAAAGGAATAGTTAACGTTTTAACAGTTTTTATTAGATTTTTCAAATAATTTCCTGAACCTGTATTGATATCTTTATCTGCGCGAGATCCGTTCTGACTTCTAACTTTTTCCAATTCTAATTCTTTCTCTAGCTGAGCTAATTTTACTTTCTCAAGTTCAACCTTTTCAACCCTAGCTTTTATTTCGTTTTCTTCTCTAAATTTCTAATTTTTCTTTCTTCAACTATTGAGTTTAGTAATCCGACTACAAATTCTGGATCATCTTTAAATATTTTACTGTCTTCAATTTTGTCTTTTAACTGAACCACTGTTAAACCAACGGTTTGTTTATCTTCAATTTCACCAAGAAGGTTTATTAAATCTTCCTTTTTAGTATTCTTATACATTTTTGCTTCCGTTTCATACACACACAATATATCTTCAGTAAATTTATACTCTAAGTAAATAAAATCAAAAGCTTCCTACCTGCTTCTCTTCAAGTTTCTCTTCAGTTACCTAATCTCTGGTTCTCGTAAGAGAGCGTATTATATCATTCCTTTCTGCTGTCAGGCCTCATAGAGAAAATGACTCCACATTCTTGTATTTTAAATATTTATTGCACATACAAAACGTAATAGTAAAACTACACTACTAATACTGAAATATTTACGTTAATTAATATTAGTTAGATTTGTTTTACTAACGGCTCCCATGAGCCTTCCCTTTACATGATCTCAAAAGTAGGTCTCTCTCTTGGAAACTAAACTTTTGGCGCTTCCCAGATTAAGAGTCAGCGCCTCCTATGCGTCTGGCTGGTTGGCGTCACCCATACATCAGAGTATCACTTGAATATAAAAGGTTTGTCTAAATAACAAATTTGCAGGTGCTTTATAAGGAAGAAAAAGAGCTTGTATACAGTAGTTTTCAAGTGTTTTAGCACTTGCTATTGTTAAAAGTAACTGAGCTAAGTCAATTTCAATATAAATAAGGTGTCATTTAAATTTCAAAGTGAATTTTCAATACAAAACCTCAGTCTCTAACCAAATAAGACACAGAAGTAAAATAATTTTAAATTAATTCTACCTCCTCATATCTGATGGATTAAATTAAAAATATAATGTCATTAATTTGTCAGTGCAGGAGACGTAAAAAATGTGCAATGCCCTCGCCAATTCACCAGGATTCAAACTGCCAGGATTCAAACACCAGACTTCCCTTTTGGTAGCCGGACGTGATATCCAGTTACACCTCAAAAGCAAGAGGAAAGGAGGTAGAAGAAACCTTATATACTTCCCAATTTTTAAAGAGCGACTGTAGATGAGGGAACCCAATCACCTAATCCTGATGGTGAAGAATAACTTTCCTTTCCTCCATCGGCATAACAGCTGGCCCACTAGGTCAGGTGCTTTTAAACTGTTGGATCCCGTCGATGGAATTGAAAATAAATAAATATAAATAAAGAACTTAGTACTGTGTCCTCCGGGAATTGTTTATATTTAGAGCTAAGTACTGTATCCTCCAGTAATTGGCCACGCTAAACGAGGAACAATTTTTCACTATTATGGTATATGTTAGGTATACAGATATATTAAGGATATGGTATAAACTCCGGTACAGATGTAAGGATGAACAAATACATTATAAATTGTGAAATATATTAAGTGAGTTATGAATTAATCTAGCATAAAACATAAATAAAAGCAAAACAAAACAAGACAAAAAAGACATTAAGTAATTAATAAATGTGCAGAGCGAGCTGCTGACGGCACGGTGTCAAGGAAAGAAGTGCTTCATTGGGTTCCAACTCATACGGGGATTAAAGGAAATGAAGCAGCAGATGTGATTGCGAAAGGCGCAGCCAATGAACCCGATGTGACTAGCATTAGTGTGGTCCTTCCACACTCATATCTGAAACAAGCTCTAAAATGTGAGCTAATGTGACGAATAACTGTCCACATTCTTTTAATTTGGGTGGCGCTTGGACAGTCATTAAGTTTATTGATGACAGACGTGAAAAATGTGCACTGCCGTCGCCGCGATCCAAACAGCAGACTTTCAGACTGCTAACCAGTCGTGTTACAACACGAAAGCGCCCGAAATGGAGGGAGAAAATAC
>KK112727.1:178758-195386 GCA_000611955.2 Stegodyphus mimosarum | reverse complement strand
TTGAAGAAATTTTGGGACTTGGAAGTCATGGGTATTGTTGAGAATAACGAAAAGAATTCTACTTATTTAGAAATTATAAATGAATTCCAAAAAAATTTGAAATTTAAAAATGGCCGTTATGAGGCAAAATTACTATGGAACAAATCTCGCGATTTATTAAGAAACAATCTTGAAGTGGCAAAAAGAAGATTCGCTGGTCTAGAAAATAAATTTAAGTGCAATGAAATGTTATTTGAAGAATACAACAATATTCTCAGGAAACAAGAACATTTAGGGATTGTAGAGGTATGCCCTGAAAACAGCTCGACATGTAATTCCTATTACATGCCTCACCATCCTGTAATTAGAGACGACAAAACAACGACAAAGGTACGCATCGTTTACGATGCTTCTTCAAAATCAAATGATGCTCTTTCTCTTAATGACTGTCTTCACCCGGGGTCAAATCTAAATCCAAATGTTTTGGATATTATTTTGAAATTCCGCGAAAATAGGATCGCCTATAGCAGATATCGAAAAGGCATTCCTTCAAATATCAATCGCAGAAGAAGACAGAGACTATCTCAGATTCCTTTATTTTAAAAAACTCGATCGAAAAGAAAATATAATTTCATACAAAATGACAAGAGCAACCTTTGGTGTAACTTGCAGTCGTTTCATACTTGCCTGTACAATAAAACATCACATTGATAAGTACAAAAATTCTAACTTTAAGACTTTTGAAATGTTTAATTCAAATCTTTATGTGGACGACTTATTTTCTGGAGCAACAACTGTTGAAGAAGCTCTTAATTTATCAAATGAAGCTGTTAAAATTCTTGCTGAAGGAGGTCTTAATCTAAGAAAATTCGAAACCAATTCCCTAGAGCTTAAGCAGAAATGGCTTGAGGAAAAGTTGATCTCTCTCAATAATGACACTTCATGTACATCCTTAAAGGTACTAGGTTTAATATGGAACAATGATGAAGATGTCTTAGGACTAGAATTAAAACCCTTACTGTCTTCCATGAACACAGACTGTACCAAACGTAATGTATTAAAAATAGCAGCCAAAATTTTTGATCCATCTGGATTTATCGCACCCTTTGTAATTCGAATTAAATGTTTATTGCAACAGCTATGGCTTCAAGGGGTGACTTGGGATGATGTATTTTCTGGAGAACTCGAAAGTGACTGGAAAAGATGGCTCTCCGAAATAAAAGAACTTAAAATGTTGAAAATTCCCAGATATTATTTTCATGTACCAAATTTGGACATGGACACTGTTCAGTTGCACATTTTTAGTGATGCTAATCCGAATACGTATGGCTCAGTCGCATACCTGAGATATAGAACTGATGAAAATAAATTTGAAACTACTTTTGTTTTGGCAAAATCACGTGTTGCACCATTAAAAAAGTTAACGCTTCCTCGCCTTGAATTGATGGGAGCATTGGTGGGTGCTAGGGTTGCCAACTACCTGAAAAATGTTCTACATGTTTCAAATGTCATTTTATGGTCAGATTCGGAAATAGTTCTGCATTGGATTAAAAGTAGAGCTAAAAAATGGAAACCTTTCATTGCTAATAGAATTTCAGAAATACATGAAATTTCAGATCCTTGTGCATGGAGACACTGCGAAGGAAAACTCAACCCCGCAGACATAATAACGAAGGGTTGTTCTGCAAAAGAACTGATAGATTTTCCGAAATGGTGGCATGGCCCTGCATTTCTTTCGTTACCTGAAAGTCAATGGCCAAAATCTAAACTATCAACACCAAAATTATGTGATGTATCAGAAGAATCTCGAAATTCAGAAGCTATCCTGGCTTGCGTGATCAAAACAGACAAAACTGATAAAGTTCCACTCATGAATTTGACAAAATTTAGTTCCTTGAAAAAACTTTATCGTGTGACTGCCTGGATTTTTAGATTTCTGTCAAATTTAAAAACAAAAAAGGAAAACAGAAAATTTGCGGAAATTTCAGCAGAAGAAATCAGTAAATCTGAAACCTTTTGGTTAAAACAAGCTCAAGAAGATAGTTTCCCCGAAGTTATAAGGTCCCTAAGAGAAAACAAACACATTCCAAAAAATTCAAAATTGTTCGACTTAAATCCCATATTATCAGATGAAGGTCTGCTTTTGGTACGAGGTCGGTTACAAAAGTCAA
This sequence comes from Stegodyphus mimosarum, assembly GCA_000611955.2. Taxonomy (NCBI): domain Eukaryota; kingdom Metazoa; phylum Arthropoda; class Arachnida; order Araneae; family Eresidae; genus Stegodyphus; species Stegodyphus mimosarum. Next base: position 193,236 of record KK112727.1, on the reverse strand, counting down.
ACCTACTATTCAACAACAAACATCCAATTGTAATTCCCTCAAAACATAAATTAAGTGAATTAATAATACGAGATGCTCATGAAAGGGTTTTCCATGCGGGGATATCTGATACTCTAGTGCATATACGTGAAAAATTCTGGCTCTTAAGAGGAAAACAATGCGTCAAATCTATCCTGAGTAAATGCGTAATATGCAAAAAATATAATGTACATCCTGGACAACAAGTCACTGCACCTCTTCCAGCGGATAGAGTTAACGAATCTCCACCTTTCGCAATTTGTGGCCTTGATTTTGCAGGTCCTTTGTATGTAAAAGAAAATGACAGCAAATATTACATTTTATTGTTCACTTGCGCCACTACAAGAGCTATTCACCTGGAGCTCGTAAAAGGCATGACCACTCAAGAATTTTTACTTGCATTTCGCAGGTTCGTTTCCCGAAGAGGTTTGTGTTCTACTGTGTACTCGGACAATGCTAGAACATTTAAAAGAGCCGAACTTGAATTGAAGCAAATGTGGAAAGTGATTAACCACCCTGAAATTAAAAAATTTTATGCTTCGCATGGAATCACATGGAAATACATTGTAGAGCGTGGTGCCTGGTGGGGCGGTTTTTATGAACGTTTAGTTCGCAGTGTTAAAACTAGTTTGAGAAAGAACATTGGGAAATCATCTTTGACTCAAAGTGAATTAGAAACACTTTTGCTTGAAATAGAAGCGATGATAAACTCGCGCCCATTAACATATGTTTTTTCTGATCTTGAAGAGCCTTCTGCACTTACTCCAGCACACCTGTTGATTGGTAAACGACTCTTGAGTTTGCCAACTATAAAGAAGAATGACTTGAATTTACCAGGTTCCAGAGAAGCAATGTTAAAACGTTTCCGCACACGAGAAAATCTACTAAATCACTTTTGGAGTAGATGGAAAAAAAGAATATCTCTTGTGCTTGAGATCTGCTCATTATACCGGACAGAAAAAAACATCCGCATTCAAGACAAATGATATAGTGCTTGATCACGATGAAAACTTGCCTAGAAGCTGGTGGAAATTAGGAAGAATAACCAAAACTTTTGTCGGTAGAGATGGAATGATCAGATCGTGTGAAGTGAAAACTGGTAATTCGGTAATCAAACGTCCTGTGCAACTATTGTATAATTTAGAAATTGATGATATCAATAGTTGTAATAATCAGTGACTGATCCAAAATAGATTAAATGACTGATAAACTGACGATAGACATTAAAAAAAAAGAAACTTTTCATCCATACATTTTATCATTTTCCTTGGTTTAATGATTTGTGTTCATCTTAAGAAATGTTAATTTTAAAAGTTTTGTTTTTTATAGTTTCAGGAAAATTTTGTCTTGTTTATAAGAAATTATTGATATAATGTGACCTGTATATGTAAGTATTTTATTTGTTTCTTATTGTTATATTAGTATTGTAGTAGTTAGTTAAGGTTTGTGATGAACCTATCGTTCATCGGGGGGGGTGAGTTTGTTGAAACATTTTCGTTTTCCCTTCCGATGGAATGAAAATTTGTTTACTGTTTATCTTGTCTGTCGCCGATGAGGTCACATGACCGGCGGCACAGGAATGATTTGAAATTTTTCCCTTTTCAGTTGGACTTGTGTTTGCTTCTTGAAAAACGTTCATCGTGCATGTACAATGCATAATCTGGAAAATATAAGCATTAATAAATCATTCGTTAAAATTAAACGTCTAAATCTTTTCTAAATAAATTAAGTGTACAATACCATCTCAAAACATTGACTTGTCTGGATAAATCATCTAAACGAGCCATCAACTGATCCACTGGCTCCTGGGCGTGCACAGCTCTGACTGGGTGGTGGTCTGTACAAGTTAGTTGCTGCGTTGCCTCGAATTTTATAGCGTACACAAAAAATCTTTCACATCCGAAATTCGCAGAATTTTCTTTATTTCAGGATCCCGGATGCCATCGATGAAGTAATGCAGTGAGAGCATTTCCCTTCTTTCTCTTGGGCACTCCGTAAAGGCGAGGCGAGACAGCTTTTCAACACCAGTTCGTAACATCCCGACAGTCCCCCGGAGAATGGTGTCTTCGACTTATGCTGTCTGATTAGGTTACCTCAGGTTACACGGAATTATCGTTGCTTGCGAATTGTGCATAGGTCCTGCATGCCCCTTTTTAAGGCATTGTGGTGTGTCTACGGGATTCCGTTTTATGAAATTTTGGTTGCCTAATTGCATTCGGAGATGCAATCTCTACCTCATATGTAAAATTGTATGTTTTAATTCCCCTGTTTACTTTCGTACCTTTTCTTTTAGGGTTTGTTGCTTATTTTTTTAGCACGAATATATCTTTGACTTTCTTTCCGGTGTTTTTTTGGGAGCGTTTTTCAAGATTGTTTTGACAGTCCTTTCACTTCATTTGGTATGTGTGGAAAGGTATATTCATTGTTCTTAGTTTTTTCTGAATTCGGAGGAACTCTTTATGACTCTGAGTATGAACGTATATGAAAAATCGTTTTACTTCTTCTTCATATTCGTTCCTGCAAGGAAAGCTCTCATGCAAGCAAGCAAAGGTCAGTCAACATCAGTATGTGTGATTACAGTACGGAAATTTTTTTTCCTTCCGGCTTCAGGCGTTCTGTTTCTCATTACTCCTCATCGCTGAATGGCGAAAATCTTTTTGCTGTGAAATTTCATATGTTTTTCGCAACTGAAAATTCTCACGGTTTCCTGGGAGAGTTCAATTATGCATCATTCTTTATAATTTCATCTTGGTCGTTTTCACTCAATTTAGAGTGCTGTTCGTTGTTTTCTTTTCTTTCTTCCTACTTACTGAGGGAGTATTATTGTAAGAAAGATTGCTTTTTCTTCTGTCATTTTTTCTTCCCGTTTTATTACCACTTTTTGCGCTAGATTAGCTACATTCAGTTTGATTTCATCTTCATTAAGCCCTGGTTGACAAGGTTGGATCTAACAGGATCGTTCACCACTGCGTATTAATCTTCCAGACTAAATTTCATTTTGTTCGGGTAATGTTCGTTCCGCATCTACTGTTGTTGTTGCTAATGCTGACTTATCGGACCCATAGTCATCCCAAGCTCACGAAAATCGTCATGGCAAAGAGTACAAGTTTACGCCTGCTGTTGCAAAGAGCCTTGAGCACCTTACAGGTGACAATAAGATTTAGCTCAGTTCCGCCCCCCAATTTTGATGGAGACCACCCGGAGGGACGGGTTCGAGGGTCTCCCACCCCTCTTCCCTACCACCAACCTCTCGAGAGGACTTTCGGCTCGCTGCATATTTAGAGTGTCCCCGTGCAGCACGGATGCTACACATTTACAAACATCCGTGCCTTCTCCGTGAACCTGGGCCAGTCGGCACGGCAGTCCGCGACTCTATCCACTATACCGGTTGGGCGGCTCGTTTTGCATCAACTTCATTTCTTCCAATTCAGCTTCTATGTTTCCTTGCATGCAAGATTTCGCTTCTCCTTGCTTTGCTTCACTGAGGAAATCTTGCTAGACATCTTTTTCTGCTGCTTCTTTCTTCAGAAGACTTTTTAGGAAATCGGCTGCAAGGATTTGTTTCTCAGAAAAGTTAAAACTTTTACCTTTTTCTTCTCTATTCTCTGTTTTTGGACTTTGGATTTTTAAAGAAATAATATAGCGAATACAGGAAAATGTATGGCAACACAAATAAAAGCGCGTGTCACTAATAGTTATCGCCATGTATTATTTTTAAAGAAATAATACAGCGAATATTTAAAAATTGGCAATAGCAATTAATGCTCTGCAGAGAATTCTAAGGATAGGCTCTTTATAAATACTTTTGAGATTTTGCTATTAAATTTCATGCCGTGTAAGTGCGAAGAAAGTGAAAGTTAAAAAGACAAGAAGTTAAAAATAAAAAACAAGTAACTTTGTGCAAGCCATTTTGTTAAGAAAGTGCGCACTAATCTGACGAATCAAAAAAAAAAAAGACTAAAAAAATAGAAAAATGTATGGCAACACTTTGACCATTCTACCAAAGATTCTAAAATTATGATAGTTCTAAATATTTTGCGATTTTATTTTTGAATTTTATGTGGCATCCATGCGAAGAAAGCGGTGTTTAATAATAAAATTCAAAAGGAAAAAAAAAAGTGTTAGGAGCTATTTCAAAGAATTAGACAAACTACGAGCTCAGCTAGAGCATAAAAAGCTAAACAAAACTTCTGGTGCGACATTAAATTCTGAAACTCTTCTTTTTTCTTTCGAAAAAGGTCAATGAGCTGCTGATGGATTTTAAAATTTAAGTTATCAAAGAGAAAGTTGAATGTAATTATATACCATCGGATAGACAAGAGGGCCTTGAAAGAAAGACGATATCTCATGTTTCATTGACATATTGATTAGGAGAAATAATCTAGTAGTGTAACCAGAGTGATTTTTTTTAATCATTATCACCCACTACTTCTATAGACTAAAAAGAGTAAAATGATTGCTGACAATTTTTAACGTGCATTCATTTAATTAAATGCACTAAAAATAAAAGATAATTGTTTTAACTATCACAACATTCTTGGTCATTTGTGATTAAAAATTAAATGACGAATAACCCATAAAAGAGACAGTTTGGACCTAACAGATTTTTAAGCGATAGCGTAGAAATGACGTATGAGAATGACAGAACAAATTACATATTTCTCTTTATCAATTTCGAATTAAAATTCGTCATTGTTAACATCCCAAGATTATAGGCAGATTAGGTTAGGTTATTCAATTATGGCACAGCACACGAGGGCTATGTGCCTAAAGGGAGGGATGCCTTCGTGGAGGATTTTCTAAGGGAAACTGGCTCGTATACACGTTACACATGGGGAAAACCACGAAAACGCCCATGCAGCCAGCCTGTTCACGGGATTCGAACCTCGGACCGAACTACCAGCGCTCGGCCGCTGGTGGGCCGATTATAGGCAGAATGAATGCTGGAAGCTCTACGTGCCTTCGATCCCACGAAATGGGCTAGCTGCATTATATGTTTTTCGTGGTTTTCCACATGTATAATGTGAATATAAACCAGTTTCCCTTAGAAAATTTTCCACGAAGGCATACCTCGTTTTAGGTAGAAAAACCTTGTATGCTTTGCCGTATTTAAATAACCTTACTTTTCCTAACCCAAGGTTATTCTAAAATTCCCATTTATTGTCTCCATATAATTCCACTTTCCGTTAACGGAAACCAATAATTCCTTTTATTTTCTTTTACATAATTTTGTAATGTGCTATTAATAACGGAAAAATATTTACATATTGTTACGGATTTCGTATTTATTTAGCTATTTATTTAGAATTGTAAATAAAATTGCTTTATTTTCAAGTGCAACGCAGACGTTTTTGAAGAGAAAGCTACGTCGGAAAAGTAAAAATGAAAGAGCGCGTGAATTTAATATTTAATATACACATTCCAGTCACATTAATGTGACCACCACGTACTTTCCATGTCAGAGTTAAATAACCAATCACAGAAGGCAGGTGGCAGCACAGTGCAGTTGAGAGTATATAAAGGGTGTGTGAGGGCTTCGGAAAACATTTCAATCGTTGGCGTAATGCAGAAACGAAGCGATTTATCCGACTTCCAAAAGGGCATGATCATTGGCTTTCGGGCCAAGGGTGGAAGCATTTCCGAAACGGCTGAGTTTGTGAACTGTTCGCGTGCCGCCGTGGTAAAAGTGTACCGTGCATGGCAAAATGGGACTGTCCAAAATCAGCGACGTGGCAAATGTGGTGCACCACGGGCCATAGATGACAGAGGCGAACGACGGTTGCGGAGATGCGTTCGGGCAGATAGACGGGCTACCGTTGAGCAACTGACCACCAAAATGAACCAAGGGGCTACCAAAAGTGTCTCCCAAAGTACTATTCAGCGAACATTGCTGCGTCTGGGCCTCCGAAGCAGACGCCTGGTTCGTGCACCTATGCTGACTGCTGTTCATCGACGGCGAAGGCTAGAATTTGCACGCCAGTACAGCAGCTGGACGTCCACTGAGTGGCGACAGGTTGCGTTTTCGGATGAATCGCGTTTTATGCTCCATCGGACAGATGGACGTTGGCGTATAAGGCGTGAAACCTCTGAAAGGAACCACCCTGCAACCATTGCCGGAACGGTCCAAGCTGGAGGCGGGAGCATTATGGTCTGGGGAATGTTTTCCTGGCATTCTCTAGGTTCACTGATCATTGTGGAAGGCACAATGGATCAATACAAGTACGCATCTGTCCTTGCGGACCATGTTCACCCCTACATGCGCATTGTTTTTCCTCAGGATGATGGCATCTTCCAGCAGGACAATGCGAGGTGCCATACAGCTGCCAGTGTACGTGCGTGGTTCGAAGAGCACCAGGATGAGTTTACCGTCCTCCCCTGGCCAGCAAACTCACCTGACTTAAACCCAATCGAGCATCTGTGAGACCATCTCGATCGAGTTGTTCGCGCCATGGATCCTCAACCGCGTAATCTAGCGCAGCTGGCCACGGCATTAGAGTCGGCATGGCTCAACATCCCAGAGAACACCTTCAGGGACCTATGTGACTCTCTTCCTGCACGTCTCGCAGCAGTCCGCTCTGCGAAAGGTGGTTATTCTGGCTTTTGACAGATGGTCACATTAATGTGACTGGACTGTGTAAAAATATTTCGTAATTGATTTCGCTATCCAGAAAAATCGAGGTTTTACCAGAATATTCTAGTAAATAATTAAAAAGCCTATAAAAGCCGAATTTAAACAGCTCAGCTCAGTTGTGGCTGTTTTAAGCGAACTGTTGTTTGTTTACTTAATGATGTGATTGATTGTAGTGAATTCGTTGTGAGATTGGATTAACTTTATCTGTTTTGAATTGAATTCTGTTTATCGTTTGAGATATTGTGATATTGTACGAATATCTCTGAGGAAATATTTCAGTATTTTGTTTTATTTCGTGTAAAAAGAAAAAAAAATATTAACTTTTGAATGACTTGTGCTTTCAATTCATAATGAATCCGTACGCACGTAACAATTTTTGATGTCAGGAGTGGAGTTGAATGCCTTTAACTAGAGCAATGGAAGAACAATTATGTATTTAAGAAGAGATTAAAGCTGGCCAAGAATCCGTCAAAGAGGAGCTGAAGCCGTTCAAGCAGGTCCAGAAGAAATGGAAAAGGAAATTACTTGCGCAATAGAAAATAAATTTGAGGCTATGGAAGGCAGGATGGACGAGGTTGAAAATAAAGTTTCTTCTGTCAAGGAACAAGTAGAAGAGAGAGATTCTGCCGTGGAACAACAAATCGATTACAGAGTTTCTTCTGTGAAAGAACAAATAGAAGAGAGAGTTCTGCAGTGGAACAACAAACTGATAACAAAGTTTCTGCAGTTGCCAAAGAAGTTGATACCCTAAACAAATTCGTAACGACGGCAGGAAGCAATACCGATAGTTTTAAATTCGTACACATGCCTTCTCGTTCTTCCCTGAAGTTTTCCACATATGATGTGACGACATCTTGGCAAGTTTATAAGACGCAATTTTCTACAGTTGCGGATGCGAATGGATGGGATTCCCAAGCTAAGGCCTGTCATCTTGCCGCTTCTCTGAGAGCAGATGCAGCGGATATCCTGCAGACCTTTCCCGAAAACCAGAAACTAGACTTTGAAGCTCTATCCGGCGCATTGGAGCTACGCTTCGGGGAGAAATGTTTGAAGGACTACAGTAGGCTTCAATTAAAATCCCGTTAACAGAAGCCCACCGAAACCCTCCAAGAACTCGTCACGGCTGGTGAGAGCCTGCCTCACATCGCCTTTTACGGAATGCCCAAGAGAAACACGGGAAATACTGTCCCTGCAATACTTTACAGAAATACAGAAAGCTCTACGAATGGCGGACGTTAAAGATTTGAAAAGCGCATTGGTGTACACCATGAAATTCGAGGCAGCCCAGCAAGCAACTCGTACTGATCACTACCCAGTCAGAGTTGAGCAAGTCGACAAGCCAGACGATCAATTGAGGGCTCGTTTAGATGATTTAACACGACAACGGAATGCCTTGCAGCGGAAGATTGGTGACAAGAAACAGACCGTAAAGTACTGGTACTGCGGTGCTTTAGGACACATGCAAAGAAACTGCCGAACACCCCAGAGCGCGGAAAATAAGACGGATGATATAAACAGACAATTTAATGCCATGAGATGGAAAAGGAGTGACAAAAATCCAAGATGCTGGAACTGCGGAGTTAAAAGCCACGTACGAAGGAGCTGCAGAACACCCTGGGGTACGGAAAATAAGGTCATTTCCCAGGAACGACGTAGGAGGGAAATTAATGACCATATCGAGGAGCGGAGTTTGCCAGATAGTGAAAAACCCTGCTTTAAAGCGCTCAAGATTTCTGAAGTGAGTGGCAACAGTAATGGATTATTCATTAATGGACATATCAATGGATTCCTTGTAAAATATGATCATTGACACAGGAGCTAATGTTACCATCATTCGGAAAGATTTAGCTCAACGATTTAAAGATAAGCTAATTTGGACGCCGTGATGTGTTACCCACCAGACTGCTCCCGGAGAGAAAATTGACATTATTTTTAAATTCCGTTGAATAAATGTAATGTTTCTTCAAATGTCTGGATATCTGGACATATTTAATAATTAGTATTTAAGCGGAGAATCTTTATGGAGCTTCATTTTGAGTACCACTTTCTTGTTTATAGAAGAAAATATAGAGATTCATTTTTACATTTTTTGCTGTATATTTTTCAGGAGATATTTTTAGAATATCTCAGTAAACCAGATTTCAAAAACGTTATCTTTTCGTGACGAGAAACACTGACTGTGGTTTTTCATTTCATTAAATTTCATAAAATTACTTTTCTTGTGTTGCTTTATTTATAATGAGTTTTCTGTCTTTCTTTTTTTTTTAATAAATAACTGTATGTTTATCTTTTCAAATCCTACAAAGTATGGTGTTTTCCTTGCAAACTTAAAACAGAAAGACACTCGATCTAGTAACTTGTAAGGAATTTAAATCATCTTCGCATATGGTATAGTTATCCAACAATCCAACAGTAATTTCCACTAGTCGACCGAGAAAGTTGTTGAAAAATCAAGTGTGTAACTCAAAGAGAAGGAATGATGTATTTTCAAAGATTTCTTGCTCCCTGACATTTACCTTTTTCACTATGGCATGTTTTCTGAACGGTACAATGAGTGTTGCTAGCTGCTGTATCTTTTAGCCCTGATTCAAATGACGAAGAAGTCTTGGATGCTTGTAAATAACGTCTAATAAGTGCATAACGTCTTTACGGCATGGGGCACTTAAAATATAGGGGGAGGCGAAAGCCTTCTCGAGTCGTTTAGTGGCATTAAAAGAAGGATGAAGATCCTTGGGTTCGCCTTTCAGATCGTATAGTCACCAATAAGATACCTAAGGCTTATGCCAATGATAGACACTATCCTGGGCTCTTAGCAATGACAAATTTCATGGACGTATTCTAATGGTATTGTGAAACAATTAAAATAAGTTGCAATAACATCTATCGCCCAAACGGTTAATTCGTCGTCATATTTGGATTAATTGACTGGAAGTCTTTTCGTCTGATCCCAATCCTCCTTAGATGGGGTAGAGTAATAATGTAAGACGTCCCTCCCTTGGTCTATTATGGTGTTACGGTCTTCCTGCGGATTGCGAATGTCCTGTTTTCGATTGCATGTAAGAATATCAGAATACGTTTCGTTATAGGACGATACACCAACGCGTTTTATATATGTTTCGTTATAGGTTCATTAAAGGTTTCGTTATAGTTTCGTTATAGGATGTCCAGATACGTCAGCATTGCCTATTAGTTACTGTTAAATTAAATGTGGTGTCCAACCAGAGCCGAGTGGTTAAGACTCTGAGTGCTGAGAGTTCAACCTGGGTTCTGTGTTTTTATGGTTTCCCCCGGGGGTTGACTCAGGAGAATTCCTGGGAAGTACTGGCTAGGATCTGTACTTAGGCAGTCTCAACCACGGGAAAAAATTTACAGTCTTCACAGGACTGTTAATTTCAGGACTTCACAGGACTGCCCGAGTTTATTCTCAGGTTGGTTCAGGCTCGGCAGGGACCGTACTGGTACTGTCTTGTCGGTTCCTTTGGCTGCGTGTGGAGCTAGATCGGAGATCACCGACCAAGTCGTCGGGGATTTGGCCCTCATAGTTTCGATACGGGGACCACGTGTCCCATTGCCTTTCATAGGGCCGGGCCGGGACTGTGAGGTCTGCGTCGTCGGCGAGGAGGTCTCAAGAGCTTGGATAGTTCACCTGGAAAGGCAGCCCCAGGACGAGAATCCATCTCTGTTCTGTGTTTTTATGGTTTCCTCCATACGTAAAGTGAATGCAAGCGAATTTCCCTTAGAGAGTCCTCCATTAAATTCTTCGTTCCTCAAACTGATAGCCTTGCCTACTTTTCCTCACCTGAATAATCTAATGAAATGTGTTCTTCTCATAACAGTGTTTTTGCTTTCAAAGTATATATTGTTGGTAAAAATATATTAAAATGTGTCATTCTATTTCCTTCACAATTTATTGAAACAAGCATTATATGAGATATTTTTTATTCTTAGAAGAATTCTACTGTAGCCAAAATAAGCTGGGGAATCCCTTTACAAAATCATTGTTTATCCACTTCAAAAAAGAATTGCCTATGCCATAATTGCTCACTCAACTGCTCCAGATATGCCTCACACATGATTATCAATTTGTTTCTTTTAAATATCACATCATTTACAATAGAAGAGAAACACGCCAATGTGACAATCAAATTCGCTGAAATAACCTTGTATTTGGAGTACATTTACTAAAAACACTCAATCGATTTCGAGGGCAGCTACAGGTCCCTCCTTATCAGGAGGACAAAATATCTAGAAAGGACTATGTTCTCCTGATGAGGAGGGACCTGTAGCTGCCCTCGAAATCGATTGTTTTTAGTAAATGTACTCCAAATACAAGGTTGTTTCAGCGAATTTGATTATCACATCATTTACCGCAGATTTAATCTGCCAAATTGCTATTCACCGGTAAGTAGTCATTACACTACTAGCATATATTTATATTATAATCCATGTGACCAAGGAGCCTATTAATCGTAAAATCTTTCCTATTTGCTTTATCTTTGGTGTTGCAGTCATGTTATAAAATTATAAAATACCCCCCCAAAAAAAGATTATTAAAAATCTTAAAATACCAAACGAATTCTGTATTCTCCCTAGCTCAGTGGTTAGCGCGTTAGACTCGAGACCCAAAGGTCCCGAGATCGAGTCTCGCTAATCGCTGCTTAATTTTTCCGAACTTTTCTTTTTGTCTCTGTAATTTTTCTCAAGTCATATTCACTTCCTTTTTATTTTTCCTTAACGTTTTTCATGTATTTTTTCCTATTTCTGCTCCATTTTATTAACTATGATGTGTAGCTAAAGGGTTTTTTACAATAGGCACTCCCTAGGTAATAATTAATCCTTGAATACTTGGAAGCTGGGGACAAAATTATGCTTCATCACAAGAAAAGTAACAAATTCACGTATATATTTTACTAGACGAAATTGTTTGATAAGTGTTCTGTGACAGAAAAGATCTGAATTTAAGGAAATACATCATTAAATAGTGCAAAGTACTCCCCAGAATTTAAGGAAAGTTTAGAAAAACACTGAGATTTTTATTCGTATAATTAATGATAAATAGATCTTTAATCGTACTAGGATCGCAGCAGTATTGTGTTTAATGACGGCAATTTTTATATTTTCGATTTTTCGTCTGGTAAAAAAGAATTAAGTGTATTAATTGATGCCTTGGATCAAGGCCAACTAGATCTTGCTTGGGTCTTGGGTTTTGATTTTGGAAATCCAAGATCCAAGGCATCAATTAGTACACTTCATTCGTTTTTACCAGGCGAAAAATCGAAAATATAAAAATTGCCATCATTCTGGGGTTCAGTAATAAAAGCATGACTTGAAGGTTTACGATTTGTAAGAAGTAATACTTAGTAACCCTTACATATTGTACACACCTGCATACTGTTCCCATTTTGCTTTGTTTCACCCCATAAAAGTACAGCCTTTGTATTAGCATGGCCGACTAACTTTATTTCTCTTATATAATTTCGGGCAAAAAGATGCATAGCGATGCAAAACAAGCTAACCGGAAACTGTGCAATTTTTAATCTTTTTCCCTGTTGTGTTATCTGACTTAAAATGAACAATTCAATCAGTTATCAAGAAACAGTTACGCATTTCGAAGAGTGGTTAGATGCTTAAATAATTGTTTGATTTATCGTAATTTGTGAAATATATGTATATTTTTAATGTTGCTATTAAGAACTTACTTATAATTACTATTTTGCCTATATTCTTGCACATAAATTTAAAGGGAGATGACTCTTAAGTTTACTCTAACTCATTTTCCTTTAAGAATTTTTTGTAAGTTTAATAATGAAATGAGTTTTATTTTCTGACTGCTTTAGTGATTTTTCTGTTTTTCGAATTTTTCTGGTAATAAAATGCATGTAAGCTGGTATAAAAATATTTCATTTTTTTTTATGTTCTGTTAATTTTATTTTTAGCTTTTTTGTGTATAATATGGGGAAATTCTCGATACGCGCCTGCTGGGAGAGGTGCGGGATTTTATTGTGATGATGAAAGTATCAAGAAACCCTACTCAGGTGATTCTATTCATTTTATGCAGCTGTTTGCTGTTTTACTAGGAATCTGTGGTATACTTGTGAGTTCATTTTTTCTTAAAATAATTTTTTATAATATGTTAATAATTTTTTCATTATTTTGTCTCTAATTTTATGAATTTCTTATTAATTGATGGTAAGATTTTTTATCTTTTTCCCTGTGTTCCTCTCAAAAAATTATGTGAAAGTTTATTATTATATAAAGACTGATGTAATTATATTTTTAGCATAGTTGTAAAAGGAAAGTGAAAGCATTTTTGTCATTTTTTTTTTTTTTTCAGTGACAAGAGTTTTTAAGTTGTTTTGAATATTCTGTTAGGTGTTGATACATGATACGGCCCATTTAAAGGCAGTTATTAAATGAAATTACTTTGTCCGTAATTAATAATTAGTCTTATAATTAATTAAACATCATTTAAATATTATTAAAATGACCTTAAAATCATATGAAAGTGACATAGAAAAGTGTTAAATATGTTGGAGTTTCTCAACAGAACATTTTTAGGTGTAATAGCAACTTGAATTCACTGTATAGTATCTACACTACAGCTAGACCAAGTTTCTGACCTTGCAATCTTATTAATAGCATCTTATACATTTATTTGCACTTTTATAAATTAAGAAACAGTCATTTGCAAATCAAGGTATGTTTTTGGGGGCCTCGGTTACCAAACCACTTTCATAGGACAGTGTGCGGTAAAAGTTTACAATTGGGTGCCCCTTGTTTTTTGGCGATTCTTTTTTTATGCCAAGATCGGCACCAGGAAGGGATAATTTCAAGATGACCGCTGCACAAAACCAAAATAAGAAATCAAAGAATTTCACAAACTGCGTGTCCATGTACACATCGACCTATTTTCACTTGAAAAAACATCGGAGAATTGCACAAACTAGTCATTACACACTGTCTTGACTTTACCCATGTGCACATCGATTTATTTTCACTTAAAAAAAATCAAGAAGCTAAAATTAAGTTAAAACTCTCATGGTAATCAGAAATGGGGTTTCATCGCCAAAACTAAACAAAATTTTTCGCCAATCGAAAGGGTACCCAATTCTACACTAGAGCCCAGTGTGCTAACAAGATATACACTGTTGTGTTGGGATGGGCAGTTTGCACTGCTTAGCCTAATTTTGGAAAAATTTGCATAAATTAAATCTGTGGTCCAGTTGTTTGAGTTTTTGGTGCATTTTGAGAGGAACATTCAGGTAATTCTCAGTATTAATTTGAAAACTTTATCATTAAATTTTTGTTGTCTTTTGAAATATTTAAAATGTTTCAGTAAATGATATACAAAATATTTGCCTCAACACAAGTCAAACTCTAAGAGGAATAAATAAAACTTCTAAGGTAGTAGGACGTATGTCCTTGTGCTGCCAAAAATAAAAACAAAAGTATTCAGAAGCATTGTGCTTATATTATATAAGCATGTGTTTATATCAACTGATGCCTATTTTAAATAAATTAATGCCATATGTCTACAAACGAAAAACATACTACTGTTTTTAATTATAAGATCATTAAAAACAGTAGTATGTTTTATGTTTATAAATTTAAGAATGTGGTTATGCCTTTTCTTTCAAAAATTAAAACAAATTAAAAGCACATGTTTTGATTAAATTGCTGTTTGGCATTTATAGTATTAAAAAAGCATGTTTTTTTCCGTTTCTGTTAACAAACATTTTAATTTTAGCTTGTAAGCATAATAGTTTATTTTTTAAAAAAAATTATCAAGATCCAAATAGTTCTAGAATTATGGAATTATCTTAGATTTG
>KK112727.1:137165-178642 GCA_000611955.2 Stegodyphus mimosarum | reverse complement strand
AAGGGAGAGTTTTTGAAGTTATTGAATTTTATAAACATTGTACTTTAAGATATTTGTTTTTAATAAATTAAAACTATATGTACTGGTCCTTTTATTCTTAATTTTTCTATGATGATATTAATTGTTTTCTACTCATGATCTCTCAAGTTTTTTAATGTAACTTTACACCTTTTTAATGAAATTTAAAATAATTCGGTAAACCTTTGTATGAAAATAAAACAAAAAATGTAATAAATTAACAATTCATAACATGGTGATGTGATTGTTTTTGTTTGGTGTTGTAATTATATCAAAAAGTTATTTTAAACCATAATATTTTTTTTTGTTGTGCTACAGAATTTTTATTTATGCATGTATGAATGATAATTATTAATTAATAATATGCTACAGTATTTTTCTTGTTTTTAATTCCTTTATGCCTTCGAGCATATTTTTTTTTTTGAATTTGTGTCATAATTTCTGTTTATAGAATTTACAATTGCATTAAATTTTGGTATATCAATAATTAAAGGTTTGATATATAGGAAAGTTTTCTTTAAAAATATATATGTATATAGTCAAATTAATTTTTTCAAGTTATAAATCACCTGTTTTCTTTCAGATTTCTATATCTGAGGTTCTTCTACAAAATTCTGAACTTGGAATAAAGCCTAGACGTCGCTTATATTTGAAGTATTACTACAGTGGAATTCTTTATGTTTTAGCAGTTACTGAACTCCTAAAACTCTTTTTTAGTAAATTGCGTCCTCATTTTCTTGACTCGTGTGTTCCTGATATGAGTAGCATTAAGTGTTCTGATGGGTAAGCATGAAAACTTTTAGATTGTTATTTTAGGATGTACTTGAGTATTAATTACTCTGGCTAATGAAAGGAAACTAGTATGTATTTATTAATTACTATTGGGAATTATTGATAGCAAGGTATAGCAATAACATTTCTTTTGCAATTACATCTTCACATTGTGTACTTTTGAAGGATCTGTCATTTTTGTTTTATCAACTTCAGTGTGCTTCCCATCTGTCAGTATTTTACTGAATTTCGAGGACTTCCCAAATTATTAAATGGTTGGTATTTGATTTTTGCTCAGAATTGAGGAATGTTTATGAACTGTTGAAAATATTATCTTCCTACTCTGGAATCGTGCATCACGGGCAGGAAATTAGTTTGAAGGAAACTGAAACATATTTAAAACAACTGTACAATTTAGTTTATTATAGATACAGTTGCTCTCAGAAGTGTTTGTACACTTACGAGTTTCAGTGAAATAGTACTTTATTATTAATTAAAATTAATATTTGAGAGTGAGAATTTTTTGATAGTATCTATAATTTCTGTTATGAAAACTACATTAACTATTTTATGAACACAGTAAAACCTTTTTGAGGAGAAAATCGAAAAGTAACAAAAAAGTTGTCTCACAAAAGTCTTTGTACACTTAAAAGAAGTCGACACATATTACAGTACAAATCCGGATTTGGTATTTTTCCAAATATTAGATCATCAGTTTAATGCTTGTAAGGTGGCATGCAGAAATTATAAAACTAAAAATATGAAATCATGATTTATGAGATAATGAAGTATTTAAGATCTAATGAGTAACAAAATTATAAAAAAAAAAGTTTAATATTTGTTTACTTTTTAAAGCATTTCTTTCAGTTGTAAGTGTAAGTTTGCTTTTTTTGTGCCTGTATGTTCTCTCTAATTCTGTAGATGGATATAATTTTTTATTCAGTTACAAAGTTCCATTGTTCAAGTCCTGTAATTACTGTGTCGAGAATTCTGTCAGTCGAAAATTTTTTTGTTTTTGTTTTGAATAACCTCTCTGTCACTTTCTTTACTATTGGTAGTGGTATTTTTGCGATATCTGAAAACATTCGAATTCGTGGCTAACATACTCATTAACCTCACCATGAAATATGCTAGCTGGCCATAAATTATGCCAAGCATTTTTTAAAGTATCTAGAGACACAGCCTCCCATAAAGCAGCTTTTATGCTAAAATATTAAAAAAGTTGGTGAAAATGCGCTTTAGCCCACTGCTTGGCAATGTTTTGAAAATCGCCAATTCGGCGTGTTTCCGTGAAACGTCTTTGCAATTAATTGCAACCTTCCCGACACGCTTCGCGAAAACCTATTGTAAACAAAACGTAGAATTCTAAAGCATAAATTAGTATGGAAACTGTTGCCACAAAAAGATAATAAAATAATATGCAAAACGAACATTACGATCATTAAAATATTTGTCAGTTAGGTTTAAATTAATTATTTACATTTTATGTTGTAATACTTACACATTTTATGCCGTTACATAACCTTCCCGACACGCTCCGCGAAAACGTAACAAAAATGGCATCCAAGAAAGAAGGAATTTTTTTTAAAAGGGCATTAAAATTACAAACGATACCATGTACACACCGTTCTGTTTTAACTTAAAAAAAAATCTGAGAATTGCACAATGTACGCAACGTGCACAAATGAACAAAATAAGCTAAAATAACGAAAATAAATTACAAGAAAATGCCATGTGCACAGCGTTCCTTTTAAACTTAAAAAAAACTTCAGCGAATTGCACAATGTAGGCAACGTACACAAATCAAAATAAGCTAAAATTACGACAATCGATTACAAGAAAATGCCATGTGCACAGCGTTCCGTTTTAACTTAAAAAAAACATCGGCAAATTGCACAATGTAGGTAATGTGCACAAATCAACAAAATAAAAAAATAAATTGCAAACGATACCAGCGTTCTGTTCTTCAGCTGAGCCAAATTATTTCAATAAAAGGCAACAAAATATAAAAATTAAGCAACTTGCACTTCCAATAAAGTAATAAATGTACATGTACATTCACTCACCTCTCTCAGCATCACAGCTAAATCCATAGCGACTTGGTATTTAGCGAAATATACGTACGAAAATAGCAAACACTCAATAGAAAAACACCGCATTCAAAGAATAAAACGAGAACTGAAATAACTACTCAAATTAACACGTAAGAATTTCGAATAAACCGCTACGTCATCTCACATTACCAATAAAACCGTTCTTTATAAAATAGGAAATACGCATGCGCGAAAACTACATGTTTCCGTAGCTTCAAAATACCCAGTCAGCCATGTTCGCGGATATACGGAGTTACCCATGTTGGCGCGTTTATTGCTCATTCAAAAACAATCGCCGCCAAGCAGTGGGCTAAAGCGCATTTGAACCAAAAAGTTCTTGAATGGTCTTGTCATTATTCAAGAAATTTAACATGGATTTTAAAAATTCTGGGTGAAAATACGCTTTAGCCCACTGCTTGGCGATGTTTTGAAAATCGCCAATTCGGCGCGTTTCTGCGAAACGTCTTTGCAATTAATTGCAACCTTCCCGACATGCTCCGCGAAAACCTATTGTAAACAAAACATACAATTCTAAACCATGAATTAGTATGGAAACTGTTGCCACAAAAATATAATAAAATAATATGCAAAACGAACATTACGATCATAAAAATATTTGTCAGTTACCTTTAAATTAATTATTTACATTTTATGTTGTAATACTTACACATTTTATGCCGTTACATAACCTTCCTGACACGCTCCGCGAAAACGTAACCAAAATGGCATCCCAGAAAGAAGGAATGTTTTTTAAAAGGGCATTAAAATTACAAACGATACCATGTACACACCGTTCCGTTTTAACTTAAAAAAAACATCTGAGAATTGCACAATGTAGGCAACATACACAAATAAACAAAATAAGCTAGAATAACGAAAATAAATTACAAGAAAATGCCATGTGCACAGCGTTCCGTTTTAACTTAAAAAAAACATCAGCGAATTGCACAATGTAGGCAATGTGCACAAATCAACAAAATAAAATAAATTGCAAACGATACCAGCGTTCTGTTCTTCAGCTGAGCCAAATTATTTCAATAAAAGGCAACAAAATATAAAAATTAAGCAACTTGCACTTCCAATAAAGTAATAAATGTACATGTACATTCACTCACCTCTCTCATAACTTGCACTTCCAATAAAGTAATAAATGTACATGTACATTCACTCACCTCTCTCAGCATCACAGCTAAATCCATACCGACTCGGTATTTAGCGAAATATAAGGTACGAAAATAGCAAACACAAAAACACCGCATTCAAAGAATACAACGACAACTGAAATAACTACTCAAATTAACACGTAAGAATTTCGAATAAACCGCTACGTCATCTCACATTACCAATAAAACCGTTCTTTATAAAATAGGAAATACGCATGCGCGAAAACTACATGTTTCCGTAGCTTCAAAATACCCAGTCAGCCATGTTCGCGGATATACGGAGTTACCCATGTTGGCGCGTTTATTGCTCATTCAAAAACAATCGCCGCCAAGCAGTGGGCTAAAGCGCATTTGGGCCAAATTCTGCTTTATATTTCCATTTCAGGACGTACACTATTCCAATATCCATAGGTTAAATAAATGGCATACAATTTGGAGGAAAGAATAATATGGATACATTATCTTTCAGTAAAACTTTAAGTGAAGTATAAGACAAAGAATTGTCTACAATCAGGACAATTTTTGCATTATCAGGTAAACCAACTGAATTCTGCCAAGCCTTCAGTATGAAATGATTTTCAAACTAATCATTCATTGACACTTGTGTCATCCATGTTCTTTTATTTGCATGATATGTAACTGGAAACTCTTTACTTATTTAAATGCTCAAGGTCGTGTATTTTTTCCGATTACGGAAAGTTGCTAGTTTGCGCATGCGAAAATTACTAGTCTCGCTTTGGAATCTTTGACACTGGAGTCTTTTCTGTGGAGGTTGCCTAGGTATTTTACGGTACATATTGCCAGAAAATACAAATTCCATCAGCATTGTAAATTTGTTCTGGAGATAATTTTTAACTATTAATGAGCTCAGTGAATTCATCTGCAAATAGTTGAGCAGCTTCAATATCAGCTGAAGCTTTTTTACCTCAAATTCTTAATTATATCACGGCGATTTTTAAATTTGGTTAATCAACCTGGCAAATATATGCACTCAGTTTTTAAGTTCATTTTTTTAGTGAAATATTTTAGCTTGTGCCATTAGCTAACCCGTCAATGGCACGCTGCGATGCTGTCTGACCCATTCAGTTATCACTTTTTCATGATCTTCACTTTTAGCGTCATGAATAATTTTTCTGTTATTCGCTGCGAGCAGGTTGTCGGAATCCACAAAAATGTTCCTTTTTCTGTTTTCTTGTGTCATTTGCAACTGACTTTCCTATGTTGTGCTCCTCGCCTAATTTTGAGACGGATATACCTTTATCCATTTTTTTTGCAGCAATTCCTAATTTTGTATTTAATGGACATCAAAACATGCTTTCACTTTGTAGATCCTGTTGCAGCTTCAGAATTAGAAAATTTTTCGACATGAACAAAAATTGAAACTTTAATTTTCATCAATTTGCTGTAATAAAAACTGCCTGCAAAAAATAATTAAGCTGGATCATATCAGAAAGTTAAGGAACAGTGCATTCTGCTATACTGCTTGAAATTCCTTGGAATCAGTAAAGTATAATTTTAGCCTAGCTTAATAGCGTCCACTGTACATTATTGGGTACTTACATATTAATGCCATCGCAACAGAAGTTGCACTAATGCACCAATAAAGTGCATGCAGTTATCTTTTGAATTCCTTGTTGCCTTGTTGTTTGCTGATTTTTAATGCCATTTTTTAGTGCTATGAAAATGCGTATTTGGCATTTACCAAAAACAGAACAAGATGCAATTAAATTTTTTCAGGAGCGAAATATTTTACTAAAAAAACGAAAATGCACCAATTCCCATGACATGAAACTTTATTTTTGTTGTTCCCTTTATAAGGTTTCTCCTTCAATCTCTTGACTTTCTTTGTGAGCATACACTGTGAAACCCTATGTGGAGGACAGTGAGCAAATCTAGGCTATGTCCTTTAGTGTTGAAGAACTACAAAGTCAGAAAGGAGGGTTTAAAGTGACCCTTTAATTCAAATAATTACAACTCTCCAACTTGAGAGTAAGCCACTACTTGGGCTGAACTAAAATAATATGAAATAAAGTGTGTTAACAAATTCAAATACCTAACTTAATCTTAAGTAGGACGGCGAGGGAAGCTTAACTCTTAGTGAAATTCAATAATGCGAATTTCACTAGCAAACACTAGTAATTGCAAATGCCTATGAAGGCGAACTTTCAGTAGACAGAGGAAATCTTTGCGCGCACAGCCTTACGGCGATAAATCCAAGGCTCTGTCTTTCCCCTCGTTAACTTCTGCCATTTAAACTGCTAACAGATGTGTGCGATTTGCATAAATATCTCGCTCGCGCTAAATTCGGGCAGCAACTGAAACTTTGAGATATCGATAGGAAATTTCAACTAAAAATAATTTGGTTAATTAAAATAAGGAATGCTACACCTTTATTTATTATATATCATGTTCTTCCCACTTAAACCATAGAATTCAGTTCAAGAGCAGTATTGGAAAATAGTTTTAAAATGAGCATATCTTTAGCATTTCCGATGCACAGTCTCACGCGCTGGAGATGAAAATATTTTTTTTGTGCAATGTTGTCATTGCTCGCTTTGAAATCCTTGAGTTTGTTACTCAAAAATTGGTTAATGTTTTACAAAATATGAAATCGATAATAAAACAAATTTCACATTTCAAATTCAGGCTTTCAGATGCCCATATTCAGGTGAAAATGTTCAATATTCAAAATTTGATGGCTCTATCAGAATATGAGAAACATACATACATTTATGTAGATTCTTTATTATTTAATTTCTTTAAATACTATTATGTAATAAAATTTGCTTGCGATAATATTTGGTGGCAACAATTTGAAAAGTAAAACAATAGTAAATCAACGCTAAATACCAAAGTAAATTAATAATCCATCTGGGCAAATTGGTCCTTTGGACTAGTATCATTAAATTAGAAGATGGAACAGAGATTAGTAGGAATATTGCTTAAAAGCAAATGAATTTATTAAAGCAAGTGAAGATATGTTAAGTATTAAAGAGAAGAAATGGCTATAAATTAGCTATATTATCCAGAACAAATTTAAATTAAAAATGCTCATAAATATTTTGTTGGGTCAAAAATATGGAGTGGCTTTCAATGCATATTCATTCTAATATCATTTTAAAACCAGTGTAATAAATTATATATGCAAATAGTTCTCTTAGTGATATATAATAATTATACCTGTTAGTTAAACTGCAAAGTTTCCTTAGCTTGGGATTTTAACAGAGCTTTTTTTTTTTTAAAAAAAATTGTTATTCATGACCAAGTAATTTTTTTTTTTTTGTAAACCTTTTTTTTTTTTTTTTTTAAATATTACAAACATAAAATATAAATGTTTCAAAAAACTATATTCCTAATTTGATGTTAATTGCTTAACAACTTTAGGAAGCAAGTTTTACACTTAATTTTTTATTGTTATGTTAAATGTTAGATTATGTTTGATAATAATGCCTCTTATGTACACTTTATTCTTAGAATGATATTACAGGATAAAAAAATCGGTTATGTACATAATAGCTTTAATTTATACAATTCCCATTTGCTAAGTAGGTCCTTAATTTTTCATTGATGGATTTAAATATCCTTAAAATATCTTAATATCTAATCATATTATCTATATAGAATAATGTGTATGAACTATGTAGTAATATGTTATCTGTCTGTTACAGTAAAATTTTAGTATAAAAGAGGAATGACGTATGTGCTTTATACATATGCAATGCAATATTAAAAAGTAGTATTTCCAAAAAAATATGTGACATTGTAAAAGTAATACTAATTATTTAAATTATTAAAGAAGCATTATATGATCATAATGCTGTCTAAATAAATAGTAAAGCAATATAAAAGGTGTCTAAAAGTCCCATTTTTTTTAATGAAAATTAATTCATCACAAAAGTAACTAAAGAGCTTGTGTATATATTGGTTCATAACATCTACCTGCATCAACTTGCTATAAAAGCAGATAGTAATTTTACCACATTCTTATTCTTAGTTCAAGTTTTGGAAAGAGCAGTTGAGTTTTAACAGACATTTTTCAAAGCTGTAATGGAAGTGATCAGTGATATTTGGCACATTTTGTTTTATGAATTCAATTAATTAATTAATTAATTATTAATAGGAATATCAGTACAACATATGAGGATCAGACAATAAACATGTAGAAAGTGTGAACAGTTGTTTCAGAAACTTCAGGCTCGAAGACAATTTTTATTCTAGATCATTACAAGGACACCCTGCAAACGCTGGTGGAACAAAATCTCATCATAACTGTTGAGAAACTAGTAGGGAATGATGGGGAGTATATTTTAAATTAAAAAAGAATTGTTGTTTATTTTACTTTTTAAAATTAAAAGAAATATAAAAGAGAACATTTATTGGATAACCCAATACAAAACTTTATTTATTTGATGACCCAATACTTCATCTTAAAAATGTGTTGGGACAGAAAGTTAAATTATGTATTTGAAATCAGTTGCTAAAATCTGCTAAGTAGCAATTTTTTCTTATGTGATGATTATTGGCAAATACTATATATATATATATATTTTGTTATAATGTTTAAATTGGCAAGAATGCCTTCAGGCATGTGTTGAAAATCTTAACCTTGTGTAAACAGTAACTAGAAGCATTTCATGCTAAACTTCTCTGAATGTAAAAGCACTGTTATTAGTGTTTACCATTTTTTACAGAAGGGACCATTACCATTAAGGAATCTGAAAAATGTCTATTGGAGTGCATTGTTTTAAATTCGCTCATTTTATGCCATTGATATACCTTATATTATTATAACTTGGATAATAAATAAAGATTTTATGGCACGAAGGTTGCAGTGGTGGAGCAGTGTAGTTTAATATTTGTGATTATAACTATGGTAAAACATCAAGAGTATTATGACTATTGAAAATAAATATGGTATTTAGTGTAATAATATCTCATTATTCATTAAAACCTATTTTAAATTTTACTGTGAAAAGACTATTCAAGTTTGTAAGTATGCTAAGAGTTGTCATTTGATATAAAGTCATTTGTATGTTACATTTTTATAAATGTAAGTACAAAATATTTATCTTATTTACTTTTGTTAATAAGGAGCATTATAATGTGCAAAAACACTCCTCACATTGTGGCAGTTACTGCTGCCATGCACAGAGAGTACATGCTTGTTGATGTTCTTGCAATTAAAATGCCGGTCATTATGACTTGAAATAATCATTTGTTTGTGATTAAGAGACTTATGAATATATTTATTTATGATCCTAAAAAATAAAATAGCAGATTTGTTGATAACAGGTTATCAAATAATATATGTATTTGCGTATGTTCCAGTACTTTTTTTTATTGGTAGTTTTGAATAGTTTACTGTGGCCTTCACTCTTTCAGTTTCTCATTTACTACTTAGTTGTTAGTCATCTAACAACATTCATTTTTATGTCAGTGATTAACAAGAATAGCTTATTTAAAATTATTCATTTGCTTTTATTTATTAGAATGTTGTTTCATTTTTTGAATTTAAAATCGGAATGAAGCATGTTTTTGATGAAAATCAGAATTAAAAGTATATAAAAAGAAGAAGCTATTAGAAATGTAATATTAGCATTTTAGTTACATAATAAGATATTTTTCTTTTAGCTTTGGCTTTTAACTCTGTTCAGTGGCTTCCATTACACCTTGACTTTATATATATATAGTATGTACAAAATTCTTTTGACCATAAAAATGAATCTCTTTATATTCAATCTATTATTTATAAGCAGTTATTCTAAAAGGTATATTAAAAAAAGAATCTGAAAGGTTTCAGATTTTAATTACGTCCAAAGGGACGTTTATTTAACATTTTGTGTGTTATCTTGCAAACTAATTTTAAATTGAGCATATCTTTAGAAATTTCGGTACACACTCTCACGAGCTGGAGATAAAAATGTTTTTCTGTACAACGTTGGTATTGCTGGCTTTGAAATCTTTGAATTTGTTAATGAAAAATTCGTTAAAGTTGTAGAGAATATTGTTACGAATTTCACATTTATTTGGCTATTTATTTATAATTGTAATTAAAATTCCTTTTTATTTTCCCGTGCAACGCAGACGATTTTTGAAGAAAAAGCTACGTAAAAAAACAAAAAAACATAAGGACTAAATTGAAAAGTGATACACGGTTTTTTGTGAAACAACACAAAACGCCCAAACGAAGGTAATAGTCCTTCGGGACTAAATCCCTTTGGACTAAATATATTTATTCATTTTGCGGGAATTTGTGGGGTGCAAAGCATATACAAGTAATTCATATTTCAACTTATCTTCTCATGAAACAATTTCATTAGATTTTTTTATTGGATTCTGTTTATCAGTCTGCCTTTCCTGGATAAACATTGTTCTTCTGTAAATATTTATGATGACTGAAGAATATTAGCAATTACTAACTTAAGAAACATTGGCAACGACAGACACCTGTTATTGCATTATAAAAGTGGCAATAATTAAAATATCTGAACTTTAAGTAATTTTATCTTTTAAACTACTATTACTACTTTTAAACTACTACTTTACCATTACTAATTTAAGCAATTCTCAGAATTTCAATGATTGTGAAGTAAACATAATAATGGCAACAGTTGCGTATTTGAGCATCCTTTAACTTTTTGTTTGAGCTACTCATTTATTGAATTAAAATGCAGTTATTAAGAAGAAGTATTACTCTGAATTCCTTGCTTTTTGATTAAAGAAGAATAATAATGATCTGAATAAAAGAAACAGTTGTTATCAATTAAAATAATAGTGAAAAATTGAAAAATCTATCAGTAATCTATAATGATAATAAGGTAAAAGTTAACTTGGCCTACTTCTACTGCATTCTGATGTAAAAGGATTTTATTGCAAGAATTTGCTACATTCAGTATTAAACCTAAGATTTCTAAACTTAAACCTGTACCATTGTGTCATAAGCTACTGATAACTTTATAATTTTAACTTATTTTATAAACCTGATGTTCTTATGCACTTGAAAACTTTTGAATTAATTTGCAGTTTTTACTGTTCCAATTAAATTTCATTCTGGAATTTATTTTATTAAAATATGTTCATGATGGTAAGGATGTAAATGTTCTTTTTTTAAGAGAAATTTTCATATGAAAAGTTGAGAAACACTTTACAATAAAAAACCTTAAAATTCTCAGATGAAATATGCTCTTAATTATAGTCTGGACATTATAATAATTCACCTAATGAGTGATTTAAATTTGGTTTTTAAAATGTGTCTTACGTTGGGAAATTTAAGATGAAAATTTCTGATTAAATGTTAGTAATGCAATTGACAAATAATTATTTTTAAGTCATATGAATTTGGCTTCTGTTTTGTGAGAAAAAGTATTCTTTATTTTCCTCAAGCACTTGGAATTCTATCATGTTTTTTATTGTTTTCTCTTTGACTGATGGCTTTGAGATAGATAGCATAGTCTGAGTGACTATTTTGGCAGTTTTATTCATAATTTTGTTTCTCCTTGTTCCAGGCTAAAGCAGTCTTTAAATTGATATTTATTGTAATGTGTATGTAATTTTTTAAAAAATTAACAACTGTTATGAATATTTCTGAATGTATGGTATAATTTTGAATTCTCATATTTATATGCATTTACTACATCTATTTCTCACTGAAAGATAAACAGTTTTATTAAAATATATTCATAATTATATCAGTATTAATGTCCTCTTTTGAAGAGAACGTTTTTTGCAAAAATTTCATTAAAACAAGAGAGATATTGGAAAAATAAATAAGAATATGTAGTTATCTTGAGAAACACTTTGTAAAAAATATATAAATTTGCTGTCAGAGAAACACATACCTATATATAAAATTTAAAAATAATTATAGTATTGTCAGAAAAATTTTCAGGTGGAAGAATTATTTTACATGCAAAATGGGTGATATAAAATTGAAAATCAACTTAAGGCCAAACTAAATGCTTTTTAAATTTAATACCAAAAAATCATTATGCAATGAAAGCAGTGCTAAATTGAAGTAATAACAGTGGTGATGTATAACTCATTTTAATTGTTGCAATAATAGTTATATATAGCTTAGAGATAATTATAAACATTTTGTAAATCTTTTTGTGAAAGTTTAGGAAGTGTTGATGAAACAAATTTACAGCAGGGGTCCCCATCTTTTTGTCCGTAAAAGCATATCCTAGAATATCTGTTGGACAGCAGGCACCATTTACTTTTTCAAGGTGAATTTATAGTAGGATAGAGTTAATAATAAATGCACATAAAAAAAGAAGTTGTTCTTATTTTGCTTTGTGCTTGTATCTGTGTTGGATGTAATTTCTATTTCATTAAAAAAGAGAAAACTTTCGCATAGAATTTTATTGAAAACTAAAACATTTTTATTGTGATCGCACAGCAGCGGGTGCCACAGTGCCCACAGGCATAGGGTTGGGAACCCCTGATTTACAGATCACATGACATTTTAGTCCTTCTGTAAAGTTACCTACGGTCTTGATCTCAGAGTGTACATCTAAAAGAAAAATTGCATAGAATATGTAATTGGCTGTGATTCTATTGTTATTCATATGTCTCTATTTTCTGGCTGATGCGTTCATGACAAAATTTTTTAGTATTATATATGTAGTGACCAATCTTGAGAATTGCAGTTTATTTGTCTCCAGGTAGTTTGTATTGCAATGACTAGAATAATCAATGTATTAAAATGAATAAAAATATTATTTATAATATTGTTTTCAATAGGAATGTAGAATAAATTATATTTCTTTAGAGTAGTTTTGCTGAATGAAGTAAAACATTCCTCCTCTTAGACAAATAGCTTTTGTGCACTTCATCATATTCATTAGATATTTAGTTATGGGTATTTTATAGAGTTTTTATTATTTGTAATTTCATACAATTGTTCAGATATTTAGTAATGGTTATTTTATACAATTTTTTATTATTTGTCATTGTATGCAATTATTTTTGTTCTTAATTGTGTACAGGTTAATTGTTACTTTTAAGTGTCTGCTGTATACTTCTGATTAAAAGACACTTTTATTTGGCAGGTATATTACATCATTTAATTGCACAGGAAAAGGACCACGATGGCTTATAGAAAGAGATATTTACAAGTCATTTCCTTCTGGACATTCCTCTCTCTCTTGTTATGCATTTGTATTTATTGCTGTAAGCAGAGTAATTTTTTTGTATTAATTTTGATTTATTCATATTTACATGTCAAATCCGAAAGTTTGTAAAATAACCTAATTTCCTCAATTATTTTGAAAAAAAATTTGAAAAATAGTAAGTGCTTACATAGAGCCTAAGAGCTAATTTTTTATCACAACTAGTGAAATGCTTCATCATTTAAAGCAGAAAATTTTATGAGAATTTTATTTTTTGATAAAGAGTTATGAAGTAATATTTTTTAACTATTTTTTTATTAATTTAGTGATGAGCTGATAAATAAAAATTCTCTACAATAACTAAAAAAACTATGTGACCAGGTTTTATAAAATCTTCAAAGAAAGATAACCATGTTGTAAAACATTACACATATTTAACTTTTTTGTGGAAATCAGGGTATGCCTTTGTTTCAACACTTTTCAATAGATTCGAGCAGCCAAAAGAAAAGGCAAACACAAATGATGTTTTGATGATGGATATGTTTTTACCATTGTTAAAAATGCTATTCAAATTATGTTTTGAAGTGACTTCTTTTATTAATTTTTATTTGCCACCACTAAAAAGTAAATGGATTACACTTAAAGGTGCAGGCTATTTCAATATCAGGGTCACAAGCTTGCGGGAAGGGTACGGTGTACCCAGGTAACTTAGAATCACGCAGCAGTGTAAGGTAAAAAATGCTTCCCGTATGAATATTTTCCTAATATGGTAGATGGCATTGGTTCAAGCATTCTTGCAGGGAAGGTACATTTCACATGCAGATGTAAAAATAATAGGCTGGGTAATTATGTAAACATGAAGTTAGCTGATATTCATCTGGTAAATGGGGCTGCTTAAACATAACATTCAGCATACAATGGCTTGGGCGTGATGCTCTGGTGCACTGACCTGCATTATCGTTTCTCCTATTATGCCTTTGATTACTTCATTTGGGTATACATAAAAGCAGAGATATATGACACTCCCATTGATTCCACCAAGTAACTGATTACAGAAATCACAGTAGCTGTAAAGGAAATCTCTAAACATGCCTTAAATCTTACAGAATATTTTGAATACCACGTGTCAAAAATATGAGGCTTATATTGCAGCTCATGTAGGAAGGCTTCAACCAGCTTCATTGACCTTTGGTACTTTTGTGAGTGTGCATTCATTATTAAAATGCATATTCTTTTCATTTCAGTGTAGACTATTGCATACACATGCCATTTCCTACCCTACCCTGCTATGTAATTTTGAGTAGCGTAGATGCCCCCTACCTCTCCCACAAGTTTGTAACCCTGGTTTTGAGACAGCTTGTTTATACAAATTATTGTCAAGGCTATTGTATCATTTCTTTTAAATCAGTATTTCAACGCTGTTAGTGGTCAACTGAATAAGACCACTCCTCTAGGTAGTTGAACCTGGCATCAAGTTCCTGGTGGATGGTTGACTCAGTAGGTATTTTTGTGATTTCTGTCATGAGTAACATGAATGCAAACCAGCTGAAATATTCAGTTGATGATCATTGCCAATATTGAGCCGAAACTATCAAAATGTGTTATATAGCTGGCCATTGCACTTTTTTGCTTTTTGATCTCCAACATGAGTAGTATGGATCAGGATAGGCAAGTTTTTTCTATGGCAAAAAAACAAGGTTTCTTCCTCTTTAGTGGAAAGAATCTAATTTTTGAATTTATTTTCTGTTTAGATTATAATATCTGTATTTTATTCTTATGTAATACTTTAGCATTGCTATTGATTTAAATATTTTCGTATTTCATATAATTTAGCAAACCTCATCTGTATGCTTGCAATAATCTCTCTCATTTTTTTTTTTGTAATATGTATATTTACATGCATTTTTGTTTTTTTTTGCTTTTGCATGCAGTATCCTATTCTGATTGAATAAATTCAAAAGGAAAGAAAATTTGCTCTAATTTCTCTCCATTACATTATGCAGTTCATCTGAAATTGAGAAATGACATATTCTTGTCTGTCATATTAGATTTAATTTGTTGTAAATGGCATATTTTGAAATAATATTTTGGAAATGGTGTATTATGGTAGAGAAAAGTGGTCAGAAAAAAAATTGGTTTTTCTTTTCATAGTATTATATTTATATTTTATTCATATGTAACACTTATATTATTAAGCAGTTTAAATATTTTCATTCTATGTATAGTTGTATGCATTTTTGGTTATATGTGTATATAGTATGTATACACTTTTTGTTATTGCTAAGACATCTGCTTTCACATCTTTGAGTTTGGGTGGATTTTAAAACTCAGTGTCATTTTATAATACCAATAAAAATAGAAACTTAAGATATTTATTTAAAAAGAACAGAAAAGGAAATAGAATTAATTCTTACAAATTGAATGTACATCATCGCTAATGGAGGGTGTGTAGCATACTGCAAATGAATAAGAATTCTACTGCAGTTTTCACTGAATTTTTTAATTTGTGCATTTTATTGTAAAAATAATAACAAAATTATAGAAATAAAACTTTTTTTTTTCAAGTAAGTTAAACAATTATTAGTAATTTTGTTTTCTTTAGGAGTCCTGCAGAAGCATTGTCATTAATTTCTTCCATTGTTCTCAAAGAAATTTGAAACTCTGGCATGAATTGATGAGCAAACACTTGGATGCTCATATTAAAGTGTTTAAATTACGGGTTAGTTGTGAGGTAACTTAACTAATAATGCCAACCTCTGGAGAGTGAAAAGTGAGAATTCATTGTAAGAGGGTGACATGCTTTCACAGTATATCAAACAGGGTATATATGTATCATAAATACAATTAATATAAATCTTAAAAATTTTGAATACAAATATAGGATTTTTGGATGGCTCAAGATTCCTTATGATGATAAACATCATAAGGTGTTTGAACAGTATATATATATATATATAACCTAAATGTCTTTAAATAATAACAGGTAAACAAGCCAGTACTCTCAGTGGAACAGCTGTTTTAAGTTCTTTTAAGTTCACCAGTGAAATGCTGTGTGCTATAGCTGAGATGTAAAAGTATTTACCAGTCAGAGCAAAGCATACATTTCCATATTTTCTGCATTAACTAGACATTTTATGGAAAAGGAAGATAGATTTTTACAGAAGCGTTGTTGTGAACTCCTGAATCAGGGTTACATAAAAAGTTTTTGTGCTATGAAAGCATTAAACAAATTTTGTGAAAGCCATATTTATGGAACAACTGAATAAGAACTGATTTTACTGTTTTGATAATAGTGTTTGTGATTTGTTGCACAGACCATTGCATTATGCCAAAGTGACTGTTGGGTTTAGGAGATATAGCTGAAATTCTCCTGGATCCTTGGTTTTTCAGATGTCTTTTACTCATAGGTTACAGTTGTATAGTGTAGCAGCCACAAGTAGCTCTTCAGCACTGTCTACACAAATGATATGTAAATCAATTATTTTTAAGATAATGTTAATAATTTCACCATTTGTCATCATTTTCTTTTCTCATGATATTCTTATTCAATCTAAGACTGATGGATCTCTGGCTATAAGTTTATCTAAAGTTCAGGATGTTTTGAAATAAGCATGAAGAGAAACATCATGAAGAAAGAATAGACTATCCCATGTGATAGATTTATACAGGGTAATTATAAAAATTGTTTTTACAAATTAAGAGGGGGGATAGTGCCCATCCAATCAAACAATATAGACCATAGAATATAGGGTTGCATTCCACTCTGAGAGGCAGAAAAGAGGAAAATATAAATGCATCAAGGAAGAACAAGGAGACTATCTCCTATCAAGATTTAACCGTATGCAAATTTGCACTGAGACGAAGCAGCATTTCGCTCTTTGTTGGTACCAGAGAAGGCCAATCGAAGTAAATGCTGTCCTTGAAAATGGCGCAAAATCATCGATTTAAGTATTACTTTGATAACGTCGTCCAAAACTTTTTGTGAATGCTATGGCGGGGTACTTATACGAGGAATTGGTAGATATTCACCTCACATACGGTGAAGCAAAAGGAAATGAACATGAAATACGAAGATTGTACGAACAGAGGTTTCAAACTCGTCGGATTCCATGGTCATCCAACCTTTTCCAGTGTTGGTCAAAGACTGCAAAAAACTGGTTCTTTTGCCATCTCAAAAAGCAGTGCAGGATGTTCGTGAAATGCACAAACGCCAGAAATGGAGCAGTGAGTTTTGACTAGATTTGAAGCACCTCTTTCCAGAAGTATGTGAGCGGTGCCATACAAAATGGGTATTTCTCAGCCAGTGATGTGGCATATTTTACACGAGGAATGCATGCACCCCTACCTTGTGCAAAAAGTGCAATCTATGGACACAGATGATTATCCCTGCCAAGCAAATTGTGTGCAGTGGATGCTTGGAATGAGGAGTAACGATCCATGATTTCCTACATTAATACTATTTAATGATAAGGTAACATTCAGCAGAGAAGGCATTTTCAACGTGCACAATCAACATGCTTGCTCTGACAGTAATCCCCACTGCGCTACCCCTCATAACCACCACAGAAATTTCGCGTGAACATCTGGGCAGGTATCCTAGGGGATTACCTGGTAGGCCTTTGCATCACGCCAGACCATTTGACTGGCACAACTTACTGTATCTTCTTGGAAAAGTGCTTTCCAGTTTAATTGCAGGCTGTTCTGCTCCCCATCCAGAGAGGTATGTGGTTTATGCATGATGGAGCCCTAGCACATTTTCTGTTACGGTCATAACCTTTTGAATGCCACATATCCCGCACGATGGACTGGACATGGTGGACCTGTGGCTTTACCTTCTTGCCCACTGAACCTCAACCCACTGGATGTTTTCTTCTGGGGGCACATGAAATCTTTAGTCTACAAGATGCCTGTGCACTCAGCTGATGATATCACGGCAAGAATCTTTGTTGCCACGAACAAAATTAACATGACACCAGGTATCTTTGAGAGGGTGTGCCAGTCTTTCTTTTGCTGATGTCAACTTTTGCAACGACATTGCATGATCAGCATTTTGAGCATTTTCTGTGAGTTTTTCTCTAAACAATAAATCTGATTGTGCAACCTTTGGTCTTGTTCATTCACTTTCCCAACATTTATAAGTTCAGGTTGGAATTCTAATATTCTTCTGTTCTGCCTCTCAGAGTGGAATGCAACTCTGTGTTCTATGGTAGTTATTGCTCATCTGGATATGTACTGTCACCCTTCTTAATTTGTAAAAGCAATTTAGAATCACCCTGTGTGTATATATATATATATTCATAATGAAAGTAATTGAAAGTAAATTAATAAGCCCAAGACTTGCGCTAAAGCTGCAAAGTAATAATGCAATAATTCACTATAAATTATAAAAAGAAAACTCTCCATATTACATCTCCAAGCAACAGAAATTCAATTTAAAAACATAATTGAAAAGGTATTTTTCAGAACTTAAAAAAATTTATAGAATTTTAGTCCTCCTTGTTTTAAACACAGTTAAGGAAAAACTAAATTGCAAAAATGCCAAAATCAAAAGTAAACTTTTTAAGTATTGAAAAACCAGTAACTGTTATTAATAACAGATTAATTGACTTATCAAGGGGATAAACCATAGATGTAAGATGAAAAACTCTCTTTTATTTTAGTTACTTTTGATTCATGGTAGATTGTTTTATTCCCTTAATAAGTCGATTAATCTGCTATCAATAACAGTAACTGGTTTTTCAATACTTAAAAAGTTTACTTTTGATTTTGGCATTTTTGCGATTTAGTTTTTCCTTAACTGTGTTTAAAACAAGGAGGACTAAAATTCTATAAATTTTTTGAAGTTCTGAAAAATACCTTTTCAATTATGTTTTTAAATTGAATTTCCGTTGCTTGGAGATGTAATGTGGAGAGTTTTCTTTTTATAATTTATAGTGAATTATATATAGCTGCTAATATACATGTTTTGTCCATGTGTTAGGAGTAAGCAATTCTTCTACAGTTTTCCTTAGTTTTAATTTTTTTTTTGTTTCCTTCATGATTTATGTTATTTACTCTACACCCACCATTCTTTGTACTGTTTTCTTTCATGTGGAATCTCATGACACCTTGAAATCGTGGTGCTTGTTTCAGAAACTTCTAAGATATGCCTAGGTTAACTGTAATTCTGATGCTTGTTATTATAAATCACAAGCACATCATCCTGATTTACTTTGCAAAAGTTGCAACAGGTTTCTTGCTTTCTATGCTTCTGAAATCACCATTTATTGGTCAAGTTATTTTATGACCACCCTGTACATAAGGATAACAACAATTTAACTAATATATTTTGAGTACTTAAATATATGCAGTGCATTATACATATACATATACATATATATAGAGGGTTTAGGATGTACTATGGCTTTTGGCATTCTTACTTGTCAATAATATACATATATATATATATATATTTGATAAAATTAAACTCAATAGTTACTCAATAACTAAATTATACTGAGATATAAAGAGTGTTATTTAAAATGTTCAGAAATATGTTACAGTAAATTTCTATTTTAAATATTTATGTAATTTTTATATGTATATAAACAAAAGATAAAAAGATAAATCTGTATTTGCTTAGCACAGAAATAAAATCAGTAGTTAAATAAATCATTTATCACAATATTGTGGTAAATTTCTTTCTTTCTTTTTTTTGAGAATATACTGGAAAAAAGAAAATATCAAGTATTTTAATATTTGATATTTTGCATTATTTTTTAGCAAGTATTTAACTGTTGTTAAAGGTTTTTCTCTCTTTTCATGCTAGATATATATTTATTCAAAAGCAGAACATTGCAAAAAAACTCCTTTGTGTACCTGGTGGATTCGATGTATTCCTCTTTTATCTTTAATATGGACCATAGTCTGTTGTATATCAAGGATTTTGGATAATAGACATTTTTTGCAGGATGTGTTAACAGGGCTCTTTATTGGCGTCATTGGTGGCTTAATAACTGTAAGATAAATTTCTTTTCTTTGTGTTACTTTAATTTTTTATTCTTTGTTTAATAACTATGCTGTGGTTAATTTTTTCCTTCTTTTAATATCTATTATTGATATGAATGCGTTATTTTGTTCTATTATGTATTCTGTTGTATGCATTAATCGAAGATTTGAAATTTATTTTGTGATTTGATGAACTATAATAAGCTTAAAAGGTGCAGTAACTTAGGACTTAATTTAGGAATATGGCTCATTTGTACCTGCAAAACATTTAAAAGGTAACATTGTTTTCTGGATACTTTATGCTGGAAAATTATTGATGACATTGAAGTACACCCCCTTTTCTTTCTGGATGCCATTTCCTCCTAGTGCACTGTACTTTTAATTAAAAAATCTGATGTGGACACTACATGACTTTCTTGTATGGCCTATTAAATTATACACATTTTTTGCTGCATTTCATTTAAATTTATTTCCTGGAATTCCATTAGAGATATATTTCTCATTCAATTAATTCAGTTCTCATTTCGTGGCAAGGCAAAAGACTCAAAACAGCTTCATTAAAAATTTAAAAATATAGAAAAACGTAAAACACCAAATGCAATTAAAACAGTTAAATTTTTTTTTACAATTAACATTACATTTTCTATGCAAAACAAACAATTTGGCCAGCAAGCAAGGCAGATTTTTCGGTGCAAAAAACTGAAAGTTTATTTTTGGTCCCACTTGGCAAACAGATACTGAAGGTGCAGAAACTGACTTAATTCACTATTATGCTAAGTTTCAAATGTAAACAAATATGGTTTCTCTATTAGGGTTAATCACACTTAAACAACTTTTAAACTGTTAATACTTCTACAACTATTGCATGCAAATTAACTAAAGGCATAAAAACCTTAACCGGAACATAACAACAACATAATCACTTTTAAAGCAAAAAATGTGCTATGTACCAACATGTAAGAATAAAAAAAACTGAGCTCACTGAGCCAAGTAGCAGAGTATCTATGTGTATATATATTTATATACTTTTGTGCAGCCCATTTAAACCAAAAAGAGAGGTGCACAAGTACGTATTATAGCAAAATTTCAACATTCTGAGACTAATGTACGTACAGACATCATGAGAAAGATCTCTTCTGAATCTATTTTAAACTCATTTTATAACCATTTTGGGAAAAAGGAGTTGTTTGTTCTGTCCTTATGTACAGATGCCATGCAAAAACATCATTAAATTGCATTCGATAGAAGCCAGAATAGATATTTTCATTGAAAAGATACCCGAAGATTTTTGTGATTACAATACTTTCTTTACTTTGTACAAGAATATAAAAAGGAACCTCAACAAGAAACTTAGAAGTATCTGCTCATCCGTTAATTATTAGATGAATGAAAAAAGATAAATACCTTAATGTTATGTAGGTGTAACATTATAGGTAACCTTTTGCTGTTAAATTTAAATACTGATTGAGCAAAGATGTACAGTTAGGGGATATTATAATTTTGGTTATAAAGTACAGGGGAAGAAATGTTTTAGCGACTGATACATGATGTATAGATATTATAAGATATGAGAAACAAAAAAGAAACAAACAAGGAACAATTAAAATTTTATTGACAATATTGTTGGTAAACAAACAAAAAAAAACATAATTTGTGTATATTATACAAACAAATAAAAAATATGATTTCTCGGATACAAATGAGTTTCAATTACGTATGTGGTTTCTCCTGACCGAAAGCAGTGTTGCACATCTATGAAGCATGTATTGAATGAGGTTATCAATGAGGGACTGGAATGTGCTTTTGACTCCTGTAGAAGAGAGCTTTCAAACTGCTAAATTGTTTCTGTGGGCGATGAGCAACTAGTAACCCTTTGTCCTTGAATGTCCCAAACATGTTCTGTCGGATTCATATTTGGGGAATATGCTGGCCAATCCATTCGAAAGATTCCTTCATCAAAAAGGAAACTGTCCACCAATTGAACACTGTGGCCTGGTTTATCATCCATGAGAATTAATTCATCTCTGATTGCTGCAGCATAAAGGACACAATAGGTCTGAGGATCTCATCCCTGTATTGCTGAATTAGTGCTCCATTCCTGATAATGTGCAGGTTGATGCGGCCGTTGATAGACGTACCATTACACTGTCTCTACCAAATCAGATACTTTCAGAAAGAAATGCAGGAGTATTCTGTGTACCAGGTTCTATGAGAATCCGCCTATTGTCAAGTTGTACACTAAAGTGGAACTCAGAGAGTGGTGAAGAGCATGTTGCTTCTCTCATCTCATCCCCATCTGAGATGCCCCTGTGCATGCCTTGTATTAGCTGCGCAATAATCCTGTGAAATACAAACCATATGTCTGTGATCATACTAGTCGCCATGTTGGAGTCAATTTCAAACAATTTGAATCTAAACTTTGGTACCAGTAGGCTTCTAAATGTGTTGTTGCAACAAAGTGGAGTTTCATCTGGCCATTAGTATTAAATATCAATCCTCGTTCTGTTGTTGCAGTTGCATGGCCTGGTACTGATCTTCCTTATACTGATGGTGAACATTTCCAGTTTCCAGAAACCAATTCCATATGCTGGAAATGACACTTCCCATCACTCCTGCTACAAGAGATTGTGTTTGACCCTCTCTTAAATGATCGATGGTCCTCCAAGCTACCAATTCCACCAAATCATTTTGCTGAGGCATCGTATTTACTGTTACAAAAGATTCAACGTGTGCCAATTGTTTTTAATCTCCTCCTACAGATGGAATGCTGCATGCCGCTTTTCATTCCTTATTTAAAATGCATAGTTTTTGATATCACAGACAAAATTTGCATCTTCCCAATTTTGTAAACATTATAATTTTCTCTTTTAATCTCTTCTATTTCATTTTTGTTAAAAAAGTTGTTGATTATGTGATTACTTCATACCGAACTTAAAATATCCCCTAATTGTTTTGAGCATTGTGAAATGAAACAAAAACATGCACATATATAAAGCAAGTCAATGAATAAGTGAGTTTAGTTTTGAATATTGTGTATAAAGTATTGGCCAGGTATATGCAACGACCTGGCTGGATTTGTTAGGTCATATGAGTTGCTGTATCAGTGATACATTTAGCAGGATGACATAAGTTGGCAATTACTCTAAACCTGCAGATTATATTTAGAAGCATTTTCAACCATCTCATAGTTATTATTCATCTTTGTTTTGAGAGCAATGAATAAAATTATTCATTTGATTACCAGTAATGCTCTATAAAGGATTGCATTACTAGTTTCACTGCAATCAATACTACCTGTATTTTAAATATATATATATATATATATTTTCAAATGTTTTGATAGTACCTATTGGATTTCTAGTAATGCTATTGATTAGTATTAGGAATTTATGAAAACTGTTCTCAGTATTGTTCTTCCAGAGTAGCTATGTTTCTGCCAAATCATTTTTCTTAACATTGCTGAATAAAGTGCAGCTATGAAAGGACTTGCTAATTTTTATATTGCTGAGAATATTATAAACTGTAGTCAATAATATTTTATCTTAGTTTCACCTGCTACATAATTTTCTTAGATTAATTATAGAAATAATAGAATGAATGTATAAAAGCAGTGAAGCTTTAAATGCTCACAAAATAACAGTGACAATTATAATTTAGATATTATTGCTGTACCTGTAATAGAAGACTCAATAAATATATGCTCATTAAATAACATCTTCATAAGATAATTAAGGAAGTCTTATTCTGGCAGAATTAATATACAAGATACAAAATGAAATAAAATCCAGTACTTTCGGATAATTTGCACCCTGTTGCAAAATCATTGATGACTTTAGAAAATATTCATGAACACACTGGCAATGAAGTTTTTTTGCCAAGGAAAAGAACAGGTGGCACCTTAAGAATTCTATATAAGAACAATTAATCTAAAAAAGCAAAAAACGTCAATAATCAGTCATTCCCCCTCCCCCCAGAAATACTTTTTTTTGTGCTCTTGTTCTGTCCATGTGCACAGCAATTTGTTTTCACTTAAAAAAAAAAAAAAAAAGTATCGGAGAAATACGCAAACTCAAGCTGTGTATAACTTCTGAATTGTGTACGAGTCAAAACAGACATATGCTATGTGCATTCCTAGATTGCCACATAAATAATTTTTAGCAACATTGAGGGTTGCCATATAACTATTCTGACAACATACTTTGCTTGAAGAATTCTTTTCTGCACCTTTATCTTGAATATTTTTTTGCGTCTTTTCTGTGGGAATGCGGATAATTAGAAAGTACCCTAAAACATTTTGTTTTTTTATTTCTTTATAAAATACAGGAAGGATTTTCTGCTGCAAGCATTTTTTTTGCTCAAAAGATTAAATCATTACTAGATGATGCAATATTAGATAATTTTTATTAATAAGTTAATAATTAAAAAAGTGAAAAACAAAAAGTCGAGTTTTTTTAACGTTTTGTGTTACCTTTATTTATTAAATATCATGTTCTTTCCACCTAAACCATAAAATCCAATTCAACAGAAGTATCGCAAAATAATTATAAAATGAGCATACCTTTAGAATTTCCGATACACAGTCTCGCACACTGGAGATAAAAATGTTTTTTTTTTTTCTGTATAGTGCTGCCATAGCTCGTTACAAAAATTACAAATTAGTTACAATTCGTGTTACAAATTAGGGCTTCCAGATGCCCATGTTCGGTGGAGGATTATGTTATTCAAAATTTGATGGCTCTGGGTACCATTGTTTTGTCACAATGCAAGAAACATATGTACATTTGTGAAGATTCTTCATTATTTAATTTCTTTAAATGTAATACAGGCAATAATATTTGGGGGCAATAGTTTGAAAAGGGAATTAATATTCATAGTGAATCGACACAAAATGCCAAAGCGAAATTAATAGCCCTTCTGGGCTAACATGATTTGACCTAATAAATGAGTCAAAAAAAGTTAATAAGTTATAATTTACATGAATTATGTTTTATTAATTTTTTAATATCTCTTATGGGGTTGTTTATATATTTTGGGGTATCCCTTGGATTATCACCAAGTTGCTGTTTCATTTATGGTGTATGTTTTAGAAACCTTATCATGTTGTAATGCATGATCATGCTGAATTTGATTGTTGGGAGAATATTTCTCAGGGCTTATTTCTGCATTGGATGTCGGTTAGGAAGTACGCTGCTTATTTTGTGCTTTACACTATAAAATGGCTGCCAGTGGTCAGATTAACCTGAAGTTTCTATACAAATGGAAAAGAAAGCATTCATTGACTGGTGTGTAAATGAATGTTTAATCATGATTCAGTGGAATATCATACCTGGATCAACGATCATATCTGATTACTGGAAGTCATACATTTTTCTTTCTGATAATGGCTTCATTCACCTCTCAGTAAATTACATAGTGACATATAAGGATTTAGAAACCAGAGCTCATATTAACACTATAAAAGCTATGTGGAGTGTAATAAAAAGGGATTTTTGGCAGAAATGCCACCTATAGTCCGGCACTAGGAAGCTATTTTTGATTCTTACTTTTGCGAATTTATGTGGCAACAGCAGTATACAGATTCTAGTTCAGATAATTTAAAAATAGTTTTTAAATGCTATTAAGGAATTCTGTGTGCTACACACTGAAGACACAGAAATATCTAAATAAGGTATGTCGATACTTCCTTCTTGTATTGCACAGATTAGATAACATGTATTTCCATTTTTATGCTATTTCCTTGTTTTATTTTGATTTCAAATGCAGTTTATTGAGATTATAATTTTTTATGTTTTAATTATGTTTTATTACATTATGTTTCGGACACCATTTTACTTGGGAGGGCGTTGCATGCCAAAAAAAATCGCCAATTTTCGCCAAGGGTGACCTTGAAATATATTTTCCCTATCTTTTGTTAACTTGTAATAAATAATTCGAAATAGCAAAATTAGTGCTGTATGATTTTTTTTCTAGTATTAAGTGTAAAAATGTTTAAAATCATTAATAAGTGTAAAAATTTTTGTTGTCTTTAGTTATACCACTATTTAAGGTTGTTAATTCTGTTGCTCTCAATTTAAATTTGTTGATGGAAGGCTGCACTACATGCAGAAGTCTTTATAGCTTTTTCCTTAATCCAACTGAAGCAGATTGTCAACATCTTCAGATTCTTTGTCACCTGTTTTTAAATTTGCATCTGATACCCTTTCTAAATTTTTTTATATCACAAATAAACGAGGGTAAATTATTTTCATATAACTTTAAGTTATTTTTAAGACTTCGTATGATTTTGAAATTTCAGTGTGTATCTATTTAATTGATACAGTAGTAAATACAGGCCTGTGGACTTTTAAGAGCAGTCTTAATATTTTAGTCATTCTGTGTCCATCCATTTATTGAAACATGTTTTGGTGATTCATGAGTAATTGATTAAGGATTTAATATGCAAATAAATAGAATTGCATTTTAGCTGTAGCAAGCCAAGTTATTTAATTTGCGAGCACCATAAATGAGCTTTAATTTTTGGCACCATAATTTTTTATTGCTATATTAAATTAAGGGTTTTAAAAAATTTAACTTCGCCATTGTATTTTAATATTTTACTGTTGTCTGCATATTATAAGTGTAAAAGTTATTTATACATCTTTTGCTTTCATTTCTAAAAACTGATAAAATGAGGCAGGTTTTCTTGAGAGCCATAATGACTTTATTATGTGGCAGCACCACATAGTAAAGTGGCTATACTATATGGCAGCATATCTGCCATAGATTAAAGAGATTATAGTTTACTTTTTGTATAACCTTATGTAGCCTTTCACAATTTTTGTAATGATATCTGTAATATAAATTTCTTTTCTCTGTAAACCCCAATATAAATAATATTGTAACACAGTATTTTAACTTGATTAGTTAAACTGAAGATTTAGAAATCGAAAAATGTTTCTTGCTGTTGTTTTAAGTTGAGAATTCTCTTGTGGATCTCCCTCCCTCCCCAAAAAAGAATCAGAGGGTTGTTCGGAGTGGTTATTTTTCTTTATTCAGATGATCATTTTAAAGCAAATCAATGAAGCAGTAGAATATGCATATTTAAAAAAAATTTCATTGATCTTGCTTAAGTAAATATTGGCAACTGCCATTGATTCCCGTCGTGCGTGTGCATGATTAGTAAATCTCTGCTGCACAATACTTTTTAAAGAGGTAGCCACTGCCATTGGTGAGTATCGAATGTAAGCGAGAAGTGCTAAGCGCTGTGTAATCTTATATCTTACTTACTATGTTTCTACTCTGCTGTTCTACATCTTCGTAGCACAAATAAATGTTTGTCATGTAGATGGAAGATGCCATTTTATTCTATAATAAAGCTAAAGTTTAAGCAAGCAGTAAGTTTCTGTTGTAATTGAGAATGAAATCTTTTTGAGGTAAATATGAAACATGTAGGAGATATATTTATTCCTGCATACTATAGTGACATTTTTGTTAATGCCTGTAGAAGAAAAACTGTGATTAAGCTTAACTGAACATTTTTGTAATTTTTCTCTATGTTTTTCAGAGCTATGGAAACGTTATATGGCAAATCTAATATGTTTATATTAATTTGCATCAGTGAAAAATTGGTTTTAATTTTTCTAGTTAGATAGATAAAAACTAATTTTCTGTTGGTACTAGAGTTTTATGAAATCTCAGGAGAATCATTGATGTGTAATATAACATATGCACATGTAAATTTTTATTCCATAATATTTATCTACAAATACCATTGTTCCCTTTCGCTTGTATTGTTATGATTTATTAAAATAATCTTTTAAAGCTATGAATCTTATATTCGATTATTACGCATATGGAAAAAAGAAAAGTAGGAATTAAAATCTAAACTTGCAAGTCAGGCAAAAGTTTTGATTGCAATCAGAAAACAAAATAAGAATTTAATTATTTTCCCCCTACTTTTAATTTTATAAAGTAATGTGTGTAGGCTAGCTAGTACATTTCATCTCAACTCAAATATATTTGTTTTGATTGTCATATTTAGCTAAAATCTGTTCTGTGTATTTGCGTGGTATTTCCATTCCAAACTTGATTTTGAATATCATGATGTTTACAGTTCCCATGCTGTGCATATTGAAGTGTAGCAATATCCAAATATTCAGTACAAGCAGTGTGTTATTATTGTCGAACTTTTAATTACAGAAAAGTTCCTTCAGTGAAAATTCATGGATGAATTTAAGGTATTTGGTGATGATTATGATTACAATAAGAAGCTGGGTTCAAAGATGGAGAAACGGAGAAAGCAGATTTGAAGAACAAAACACAAAGCAAAAATTTTGTGAAAGAGCTTTTTCAATTTGCATTGAAGAACTGATCTACATGTATAATGACATCAAATGACAAGAAAGGGCTGTTATATTAAGAATTTCTAAAAAAAGAATGCCACACTATTTGTGCTCTTGGATTCTACAAAATTTATGTCAGATGGATTCTATACATCTGTCTCAAAAAATGAAAGTGGAAAGAGTTTGCAGTTTTCAAGAATTTTTGGAATGCTTTGAATATGATGTAGGAAAAGAAGAACATTATAGGTAATTAAACTTCAATTCATCATTCTCATTTTGAGAACAAGAGGAAATCCATGGAATATTTCCATAGATGTTACCTCAAATGAAAACTTTTAAATCTAAAGTCTTAACTGGATAATTTTATGTTGACAGTTTTATGGAATTTTGAGTATTCTATTCTTGCAGAGATCTTCAAAATGAAACGTCAATTAACACTCAATGTTGCATTGGTGAAAGGGAGAATCAAATGAATTGAAAATACTTGAGAAAGCTCTCATCATGCAACAATAAGAGATGGAATACATTGCATAGACCTTTCATTGTTGTTGCATCCAGTGAAAGCCTGTACCTGGCTGCAAGTGATTTTCACCTGAATCTAAAACGAAGTGAATGCTTAAAGGATGAGTGTTTCAGCTGTAATAAAGAGGTGA
Organism: Stegodyphus mimosarum; assembly: GCA_000611955.2. Lineage (NCBI taxonomy): Eukaryota > Metazoa > Arthropoda > Arachnida > Araneae > Eresidae > Stegodyphus > Stegodyphus mimosarum. Next base: position 149,526 of record KK112727.1, on the reverse strand, counting down.
AGCCATAGTAAGGATATAGTTGTAAAAGCAAAGAAGTGAATTTTTTTGGAATGAACTTTAAAACCTAAAGGATAATTGGCAGAAGTATTTAGTTTATGTATGAATTCTGTAGAAAAATAATTCTGTAGTTTTAAAAATAATTGATGCTGGTATAGCTCTTTTTTTTTTTATTTCACTGGCATATCTTCTCATTTTCATTTTTTGTTTCAGTAGAGACAAAACTTAGTTTTCTGTCTGTATGTGATCAAAATAATTTTCTAAGTAATATAATAAAAGTGAAATCTAATGTTAGGGGCCTTCCCCATAAAGAAAAAGCACAAGCAAAGTGTTTTTTTAAAATACTGCACAAATCCATTATTCTGAATGCTTTTTTGATAAGAAGGCTTGTGTGATTTTGTATAAAAGCACTCTGTTCCATTCTTTCTTTTCGCCATTGCCTTTAGGGATGTATCTTCTATTACTGCATTTCAAACACTTTATATAAACGAATTTTAGTACCTATTAAATTTAAAATTTTATTTTCATGTAATTGTCTCCAAAGGCCTGTAATGGCCTGTTTTAGTAAAAATGAAGAGGGAAAATTTCTTGTACAAATATTTGATTTTTGTATTTTAACTATTCCTTCCATTCTGCTAAATTAATATAATGCAAAATGTATTGTTCCATATTGAAGTTTATATTTTTTCCTTATGCTAGAACTTCTTTTGAGATTACACATTTTATTACATAATCTTTTTTTAGGTGAAAATTTGTTTAAAGAGAGCATCACAAGCACCTTTAGAGAAAACTTCTAAGTAAGATATGATATGAAACGTGTGAATTGTGCAGTGTGTTCTACATTCCTGGTGTTTGCAAAGAAGTTTCTGCATTGTCATATATCAAATATTTGCCTTGTGATTATTAATGATTTTTTTTATTTAAATTCTTTCTCAGTGGGTGTATCAAAAAGGTACAGTATCAGAAAAATGGGTGATGGAATCATGTATATAAAAGAATTTAGTGGGGAAGAAAAAACTCTTTATGAATGGTGTAACTTTCATGAAAGATGAGTTCTGAATAAGGTTTTAATTAATGATTTTATAACAAAATGTGTAGAAAGAGCCTATTAATACCTATTTCAATACTTAAAAAGTGCCTTTTTAAAGTATGTAAATGCTGTTTTATTCTAAAGTGTCCAAAATTTTCCATTTTTTGTCAGCAGATTGCAACTGTTTAAAAAAACTTTTATAAAAATATTTTTTGTAAGATGTAAAAATATATGATTACCTAATTGCTAATATGATATTTAATTGTTAATATGATTGAATTATCACTAAATATTATATATCCTTAATTTAAAACCAAATACAGTCGGAGCTCATTACAATGCCTTTTCATTATAGTGATTGTTCCATTACAGTCATCATAAAAGAGTCCCCTTCTGCATTCACTGTAGAGAGTGCTCATTGTAACATCCTTTCTGTTCAGGATGCAAGCAGTCATTAAAATGTGCAGTCAATGCACATTTTAATGAAATTTAATACATTTAATACTAAGTAGAGTGTTTTCTCTGCTTTGAAAGTTTTAATTAATAAGAATAAATTTTATGAATGTTTGTTAGAGTGATATTTCTTCAGACTTCATGGTAAATTACTAGTTGATTTTGATGCGATTTTTAAATTTGCTGAATAGATTGCCAAGTTATTATGTTAAAAAAAAAGAAAAGGGGGAAAAGCCCATATTGCTATACATTAATATACAAAACTTCTAAACATTAAGTTTATCATTTGTCTAATTTATGCTCCCATAAGACCTGCTATAATTTTAGTGAAATATAACGGTAATAAGAAATATTTTCTTATGCAAATCACAAATCATCATTCTACTGAACAACAAATATACTAAACTTGCTTAACATTCACATAATCTTTGAGGACATATGGCTAAGAAGTAAGATAATATTTTTTATAGGAAAAAATGGTGTGTATGAGAATGTTGTTAAGTTGGCATATCTGAGCATATATTTCGACATGGGTGGGAATTGCTGTTAGTTTTATCATGGAGGATAGTAAGAGGCTTTGTGTATTTGTGGGATTGTATCTGACTACATTGCTAGTTTTATTATGTTAGATGAATCATTTATGAGGAAGAATTTGTACATTTGTGTGTATTTATAAGTGAACTGTTATTTTGTGGTTATTGAAACTTTCCCTGAAACTGATGTGGCTGTTGTCCTTGAAGCTCATAATACCAATGTATCATCTGTAATTTTTATTCATTTTCCATTATACCATTATTAACCCTAACTTTTATTATTTTTTATACGTCCAGATTACTACTTAATTTTTGATATACATGTAATAATGTAGAAAAATTGATTTGTGTAGATGACGATCTATAATTAACAGCAGCTTGGCAGCTGAGGCAGATTAAATGTTAATTTTTATTGTAGTTGACATTTGTACCCATAAATAACTGGGCACTCTAATCATGCCTATTTTCAGAATATTTATGTAAGACATAAAATATGTAAATCAAAATCATAAATTAGCAATAGCTCCTTAATTTCTCATTTTAATTTGGTTGTTCCCCTCTGTATAATAATGGGTTTGTCTGGATTGTGTCATTTCTAGATCCATAGACTATGACTTGTTCATAACAATGATAACATAACTAATTTGGAACTCGAAAATTTCAAGAACCAAAACCTTTCTCTTAACTTCCATTCCGGATAACTGCACACTTTCTTTTTGCACCTCAGTGTAGCTAAACTGCTGCTTACTGCTACTTTTCTTACCACAATGCTATCAAAAATGTAATATGAATTCTGCAGATATCGAGATTGGAAAAACAGCTACATGCGTACCTGAAATGACATAACAGAGAATAAAACCATGATTATGATTCAGCATAGTTATATACTTGATATCTTTGTTTAAATTTTGATCTGAGTGAATGAGAGCCATTTGCGTTGCAGTATGATAACATAAGAAAGAAAGTATGAAGTGAATTAATTTTCAGATGCCACAGTCTAGAAAATTATTATAAACAATTTATACTTTTAGGACAGAATAGGGAGATAGCCAAATTAAAATGAGGAATTAAAAGGACTATTGCCAAATTAAAGTTAATAATTTTCTTTCACATTTAATATCTTACAGATGTGTAGCTCTAACATTGCACATTGCAATACTGAGCAGCTGCATCAAAATACATATAAATTATAACATATTGCTCAATGCAGTTGTGATCTTGTTGTTATAATAATGTTAATGCTAAATGCTTTTATCTCTGTATGAAATATAATTTATTCTCCAGGAATTATTTGGTAATTTTAAGAAAGAATCAATATATTTTTCTAAAAATGGACCCTTTAATATGGTATTTAATCAGTAAAGTTACTCTTATTTACTTATCACAAATTATCTTGAATGCATATAATTATCTTGCAGCTAATTTTGTATTTTAATGATATATATATATATTTCAAAGTTTCAAAATTCACAAAATGAATTGAACTGTAAATTAGTTAAAATTCGTTAATTTGTGGAAACCTTTTTACTGAATAATAAAATTGCTATAATCATTAATGAATTAAGTTAAAAAATTTTAAATAATAAAATACTAATTATTAAATGAATAGACAAAGAACGATTCAGCCTAGCTCTTTCTCTAGAGGTTAAATTTCATTGAATAAATCTTGAAGTCATTTTTCTGACTTTCCATCTCAGAAAAATCAATATTGTAGCTTATATATATATATATATATACAAACATACATGCATTTCTTGAAACTGTGCCACTATTTTCTTATCATTATTTTTAAAAAATATATTTTAATGTCTAAAGAGATGAAGTCTATCCATGAAGCTACAAATATTTATTTTGTATTGTTATAATATAGAACTGTAAAATTTGCATATGTAAATAACCTAAAATAAAGTTGCTCAAGGTTATTATATATTTATTATGTCAGTCCATTAGAGGGAGCAAATGTATTTTGTGTATTTTTTAATACATTTTCTTTATATAATTTGTATTTTCAACAGAATGCAGGAAATGAGGTCCAAAATTATATGAGCAGCTTAATTTTAATCTCTAATTTTTCTACATTTATTTAAAATGCTGACATACTACATGTTTATAAGTTTAAGATATTTAAATGCTATTATTATTTTGTGTATTAGATGTGAAAACTGTAAATTTCTTTGTTTGCATCTGATAATTAATTGAAAGTAAAATTTTGTATGCTTTATTTTACTCACCAGGTTGAAGTCAAAAAATGAATCAATAACTTTTTTGAATCAAATTTTCTTCATAGAAAAGTGTTTTAGAGAAAGTTCAAAATAAGGCATTGTTATTGACTAAATAATGTATCTGTGATATTTATTTTTGAATGGGATTTGCTGTTAAACAGTTTCCTTTCAGTATTTATATGCTATAAGCAAGTTGAAATTATATAACTGAAAAGCTTAAATTGTAATAATAAAATATGTTATTAATTCCTGTTTTTTTTTTTTTTTTTTTTTTTTTAAGTGGTCATAGATATTGTTCTTTTACTCACTCAGGTCAAAACCATCTATTTTAAAATGTTGTAAAAATATCTTTTTGTAATATTTTCCTCTATTTCTTTTAATGTTAAGTAATGAAATTAATTTCTTGAAATCAAAGCATAATTTATTTAATGTGCATTTCTAAATATTATGCCAATAAAAGAGGGCAAATGTTATCAGGATAATTTTAAGGCTAGGGTTCATTAGGAATAATGCAGACATAACTTGCCAAGTGTTGCTGAATTTGTCATCAACTTTAGAAATCCTGCATTTTCAGTTCTACGACTGCAAAGAATCTGCATGGGAGAAATTGGTTAATTTGGAAGTCAAACAGCAAAAATCAGCATTATATTTGCAAATTTTCACAGGACTAGTTTCGATGGTTTTACCAAACCGTCATCCTCAGCTGTCAAAACGCAAATGAACAGGATAAGATAAGAATGGCTGGACAGGAGTTAAGCGACTGGTGCCATCTATTGATGATACAAAAAAAAACATAATTTCGTTAAAAGCTGAAGGTAAAGATGGATTGGAATTAGGGTCATTAACTAAAGCAGAGAGATTTTTTTGAATGTGAGACGCCTCTTAAAAATCTAAATCACCAATGGAAGACGCTTTTTCGAATAATTTTGGCTGCAGAAAAATTGAAAGTATAATTTTCGGACCAACAATGCAGGGCAACTAATGATTTTCTGTTTCGTTTTTACAAACGTATGCCTCATGTTCCTTAATGGGAAATTTTAAGGCTGTGTTACTTTGACCAATGTAAATTAAACCACACTGGCAAGGAATACTGTTAATACCCCAGAAATGCCTATCTGGAATGGGATCCTTAAGTATGGAACTCAGAATTTTATTGCTAGGAGAATAAAAGACTTGGAAGTTAAATTTCTGTAAAATATGTGCAGTTTTATAGCTAATTGATGGAAAAGAAATAATGACAAAATAATTCTTATAATCTCCTAAAACAAAAATGTGCCTTTCTGTATGTTGAGATGATAATTTTTTAGTTGCTTAATTAATAATGTTAGGTGGAAAGCTCCTGTCAATAGCTTTTGCTTTTAAATAATATAGTTCTTTAACAAGAGCCAGTTTGGAGGAACAAACCTGAAGTGCACGGAAAACAAAGGAATAAAATGAAGCTAACTTTTGTTTAGTCAGAAGAAATGATTTGAAGTCTGGTGGAAGGCAAACCGATGAAAGTTTACGGTAAACCGTAGTACTGAAGTTGGATATGAAAAAACTGTTTGCTCTAAAAAGTGTCTACAGTCTTTTATTTCCTGAAATATTGGTCTTAGGCTGCAGGGTTGCTCAAAATAAGGTAAAGATTCTGTGAAAATAGTTTCAACAGACTGGAGACAGGAAAGTTCCATAAATATGAAATCTAACTTTTTATGTAGTGTTTGCACAGCAGAAAATCCCATTAATGAAATATTCATAGGATTTAATAAATTAGTTGGAAAAAATGCAGTGCCTTCATGGACACAAATAGCAGAAATATCTGTAATTAAGGATTTCTTGGTGTCAGCTAGAAGTTTAATACTTGCAATTTATGTTGTTTTACCCAATAGGGAATGTAAAATGAGCATTTGTTTTATAGCTGCTTTCTGTTTTAGACAATGTAATCGAACTTTCAAAAACGAACACTCTATTTTAGGTGACACTCATTAACACACAGCTTCTGTTGTTTGTGGCCTTAAAGCAGGAGACAAATATATACTCAATCAGTGATCACTCTTTTCATAATTTACTTGATTTCATAAATGTGTACCTATGAGAGGTGTACTACAGTAGAAGTCCGATAATCCGGCACGTTCGGGACCGGCTCGGTGCCGGACTACCGAAAATTCCGGTCTATCGGGCGGTAATTATAAGAACAATTAGGTTAATAATTAAACTAAAAATACAGTATGCAAATACATACAACAAAGTTTATTTTACATTTCATATAATGTATGTACACGTACTGTAAAACATATTTCACTTAGATTTAAAAAAGTCACGAATGTCTTTTTGTTTTCTTGACTTTTGGCGTTTAGTATAAAATTTATTTCTAATGATATGGAAATCAATAATTTCTGAAGCACTGTAGCTAGTACTAGCCTCAGCAAAAGAGATAAACTTATTTAGTGATTCTGCAGCTTCTGCCCAGCTGATTTTTTCCTTTTCTTCCGTTTCGGCATCTGAGTCATTTTCTTCAAGATTTTGAGTAGGCTGAGGGTTTACTACAATGTTGATAATGTCCTCATCGGTTAGTTCTTGTTCAACAGGCTCATTCTCGTCGATTAAAAGCCACTCCTCTACCTCATCTTCAGGCAGGTTTTTCAAGGGATTGTCAGTACTTCTAACGACATCCAAAACTTTGGTCAGAGCGTCTTGATGGTTTTCTTCCTCATCAGTCTGTAGAGTTAGGTCAGATGCAGGGTTTGCAGCTGGCCAAAGTTTTCTCCAGCATTTTTGGAGTGTTGTATTTTTTACCTGGTTCCAAGACTGTGCAATAGCATAGACGGCATCTTTTACTGTAAACTTTTTTTGAAAATCAGTCACGTCACAGTCGGCATTTAACAGGCCTTGAATAAAAGACCTTCTATAAAAGCATTTAAAATTTTGAATAACCCCTTGGTCCATGGGTTGAATCAAAGATGTTACGTTAGGTGGGAGCAGAGTAGCAACAATATTTCCAGAAACTAACTCATCTACTGGCGGATGGGCTTTGCAATTGTCCAAAAGAAGGATGGCTTTAGTATCTTCTGGTAGACCAAGGCTTTTGAATGATTCCTTGACCTCAGGCACAAAGTGGTGAAAAAACCAGTCTTTAAAGAGGGCGGCAGTTATCCACGCATTTGATTGAGCATCGTATTGGACAGGCAAGTGTGTAACATTCTTAAAAGCCCTGGGTTTTGCAGATTTACCTATCACAAAAGGGGTCACTCGGTGGTTTCCAGACGCATTAGCACATAGCAAAACGGTTAATCTGTCTTTGTTTTTTTTAAAACCCTTGGCTGCTTTTTCTCCTCCCCCAGCTAGTGTAGATGTTGGTAAACATCGCCACAATAGCCCTGTTTCATCAGCATTGTAAATCTGTTCAGGTGTTAAATCATTATCAGCCACGATTTTCTCAAACTCGTCTTTGTATTTTTCTGCAGAGTTTTGGTTTGCTGAAAGGGTTTCTCCAGTTACATCAAGTCTTCGAATTCCATGCCGAAACTTAAAGTTTCTGAGCCAACCATCAGAATAATTACATTCACTTTCAGCAACTCCTAAATCTTGGCCGAATTTCTTTGCCTTTTCAACAATCATTGGCCCTGTTACCGGCTTTCCTTCAGAACGTACTGCACTAAACCATTTGAACAATACACTATCTAGCTGTTCCAGTTTTGGTTTTTTTAATGTTTTTCTAGAAGCCAATTTTTCAGTTGTTACCGATTGAGAAGCAAACTTCATTAGTTCATCTTTTTGTTTTTTAATGTCATAAATAGTTGATGAGCCAATATTAAACTCATTCATTAAAACATTTCTATTCTCGCCTTTTTCTAGCCGTTTGATGATTTCTAGTTTCTGATTGAGAGTCAGTGTTACGTGTTTTCGTTTCTCTCCTTTTGAACTCGAAGGCTTAGGTTTTGAAAACATGGTCACTGTACAGTTAGAACGAAAATCACTTTTTTTATAAACAGTTTCAAAAGTTACGTTTACTGCGATGTGAAAGGACACAAAACAACAACGCACAAAAAAATGGCGAAGACGCTTCGTGATTGATTAACGGAGCTGCACTGCACCTGAATTTGTTGTGACAGCTGAGACTAGCCGGCCGCTAATTGTTTCCGAACAATACCGAGCGCTTCCGGATGATCTCGAACTACCCCGAAAACTTCCGAATAGCTCTCGAGCGGTTTTATTTGCTTTAAAGACACACTTTTGGAGAAAACCAAAATTTTTACAATTTTCCGGAGCGATGCCGGACTATCGGGCATTCCGGACTGTTGGATGCCGGACTAATGGACTTCTACTGTATTTGATTTCTGTCGAATTCTCTTTGCCAAGTAATATAAGTAACCTTAATATCGCAAAGTCTTAACACAGCAAGTAAATTCTGTCGTATGTGCGCAAATTATGCATGCAAATGTGGGGAGCGTTTTGTATTTAACATGATTCAGCATAATTAACATTTGATAACTGAAATTTCTGTGTATGGGAATAATGTAGAATTTAATTATTATGTTTACAGAACCTCGAAGATGTTGAAATTCTTGTAAAATTGTTTACTTTATTTTGCGATATTTCATAGCTGAAATTACATGTTTTGGATAAGCATTTAAAGAAAGAAAGCCTAGACCCGTCTATTTCAAACACTTTATGTGCTTAAAAAAAAAAAAAGAAAGAAAGAAAGAAAAATCTGATTTGTACACCACATGACTTCCTTGATTATACGCATTTTTTCCTGCCTTTCATTTAAACTTATTTCCTGGAATTTTATTAAAGATATATTTCTCATTCAATTAATTCAGTTCTCACTTCGCGACAAGGCAAAAATGCATAAAAACTGGAAATATCTATATTAAAAGATTGAAAGATATAGAAAGACATAAAACAAAAAATACAGTTAAAACAATTTTTTTTATAAAATTTGCAATTAAAATTACTTTCTACGCAAAAACGAGCAAGGAGGCAGATTTTTCGGTGCACAAAACTGAAAGTTTGCTTTTCGTCTCACTCGTCAAAAAGACACTGAAGACGTAGAAACTGTCTTAATTTGTTGTGGGCTCTGTGTTGAGTCAATTTACGGGGTAATTTAATAACTTAAATGATAATTCCAGAATGGATTAAGCATAATTCAATTCGCAATAATAAAAGAAGACTTTACTTTGTTGTTGCGAAGCTTAGTTTCTTTAGATTCGCAACAAGGCCACTATCTTACTAAGTTTCAAATGTCAACAAATATGGCTGGAAAAAAAAAAAAAATTAGGCTTAGCGGCACTTAAACAACTTTTATTACACGCAGGTTAACTAAAGGTATAAAATCCTTAACTGGAAGATAAGAACATAATTTAATCATTTTCAAAGCAAAAAATGCGTAATTTACAAACATATAAGAATAAAGAAACTGAGCTCGCTGAGCCGAGTAACAGAGTGGATGAAATAAATATTAATAAAATAATACTTATTATACATATATTTATATACTTTTGGTGCGGTAAATTGCAACTAAGAAAGGAGGTGCACATCTACATGTTTAAAGCAGTCCTATATACAAAATTTCAACGTTCTGAGGCTTCTAGTTTTTGAATTACTTTTTTCGTAGCATCTGTACATACATTCGTACGTACGTACGTACAGATGCTACGAAAAAAATCTCTTCTGAATCCATTTTAAATCTGTTTTATAATTCGTTAGGGGAAAAGGAGTCCTTACGTACACATGCCACGCAAAAACATCGTTACATTGCATTGGATAGCGGTCAAAATGGATATTTTCGTTGAAATATGATACTCGAAATTTTTCGCTATCACAATACTTGCTTTTTACTTCGTACAAGGAAGTAAAAATATGCAAACATTTGTAGAAATTTATAGCAATGCATGACAACTGGATACTTATTATTATAGGCTCATTTAAATGGCACCGAGGTTATCACTAAAACCTCACTGTCATGCAGTCTTTAAACTTATAACTATAAAACTATTATCCATCTTGTTAAAACTGCACCAAAAACGGAATTCGACTCCAAGCTTTTCTTATGATGGATGGACTATAAGTGTCTACGGTTATGATTGCCAACTGTTTAGCGATGGTTTAATAATGGGGGCTATAATAGTAAGGAAATACTAACAAATATTTATACAAACTTACGTAGTAATATTTGTTTTCCTACTTCTTTATCTTGAATAGACTTTAAAATATCCGTTAGAGTTTTAAACTATTGCATAAACAGACTCAAATACCAATTTATATACAGAGCGTATTTAAACATTTTTAGAACGATTTCGGGGTCGTTTATTTAATGTTTAAAATGTAAAGAGTATTTTTTTTTTTAAATATTCGATCTAATACCTGTTTTCTGGTCATAAGTCTGCAATATCGGTTTCTTCATAGAAAGACTTTACTTAAAATTTTCAAGGTTATTGATTTCCGTTTGTGTACGGCTACTTTTCAGACTCCATCAATCGTGGTGAATTTGAAAGCCCACCAGCAGGAAAGTGGGAACGTCTCTGAACACTGGTAGTTCGACCTTGGGATAGAATCTCTGCGAACGGGCTAGCTGTATGATTGGTTTTCGTCGTTTTCCCCATGAGTAACGTGGAAACGAGCCAATTTCCCTTAAAACGTCCTCCACGAAGTATCCCTCTTCAGGCAGATAGTCCTCGAGTTGTTTTGCCTTAATCGATTAACCTAACGTAACCGTGGTGATTTGCGCTTAGAGCTATTTTCAGTAGACCAAAGCCACAATAGTCCGTAGATGAAACGTCAAGGAACTTTGCAGGAATAAATATGAAACGTAAAGTAATATGTATGTTAAGTACATATACAAAATCTGCGTCTGTCTTCATTTTTTCGAAGAATGCAGTAGTACATTTCGAAGTACCACTTGTTGCTTTGTCTTGATGAGGTTTATTCTTTGAAGGTCACCGGAATAAGAAAACGGAATTTCTTCTATAAATATCGGACGTAGAACTTTCTCTTAATATAGTAGGTTGAGTTGATTTTAACATCACCCTCCCCCCACACTTTTCTTATTGTTTGTTTCGCATTGTAAGTGAATCCTGTGAAAATCACAAAACCCTAATTGAAACCTTTTTTGCATTGAAAAAACTAGGTTTGTACATTTTTACTTCCTTGTTCGAAGTAAAAAGGAAGTACTGTAATCGCAAAAAATTTCGGGTATCATATTTCAACAAAAATATCCGTTCTGACCGTTGTTATCGAATGGAATTTAACGATGTTTTTGCGTGACATCAGTAAGTAAGGAGAGAATAAAGGACCCTTTTCCTCCAAAAAAATTATAAAACTGATTTAAAATGAATTCTGAAGAGATTTTTTCGTGGCGTCTGTACTTACTTCTGTATGTATGTATCTCGCATAACTCAAAAACGAATAGCCTCAGAACGTTGAAATTTTGTATGTAGGACTGTTATAACATGTATTAGATGTGCAGTTCTTATTTTAGTTGCAATCGGCCGCACCAAAAGTATATAAGTGTGTGTATATATATATATATATATATATATATGTATTCTATTATTAACAAGTAAGAATGCAAAAGCTATAGTACACCCGAAACCCTCTGAATCCTATTCGAAGAAGCACGTTAGTGCCAAAGTTACATAATAAACACAATTAAAACTTCAAAATCACCAGAAAAAATATTCACAAGAAAAAATAACTCAAAAAAAGACATGAAAATTGTAATTTTTTGGCAAAATGGGAAAAGCAGAAGTTGCAAGAAAACAAGGTACATAATGGACAAAATGGCAATATTCCATTGAGAGCTGCACAGCGGTCTCGTCAGGGAAAAAGCACTGTGCTACTTCCATTGAAATATTACCTCCACGCGTTTCAACTGACGACCAATTGAGACAACGCGTAAAATAATTGACTGAACTGAAAAATATATTAAATCATTCAATACAAATCGAAAATCGTCTCAATAATTGGGCGCCCCTTTTCCCTGCGCGTGGAAGAAAAGAAACATACTACTAATACTAAACAATATTTAACTAGAAAAAATAGAGGCAACTAGGTAACAAATATTGTTAAAACGCCACAAGACTTCTAAAAAAGTTATTTAAATTATTTCAAGTTTTAACTTTTTAAAGAAAATTATATATATATAT
>KK112727.1:120178-137062 GCA_000611955.2 Stegodyphus mimosarum | reverse complement strand
CATTTATACTTCCTTGTTCGAAGTAAAAAGGAAGTATTGTAATAGCGAAAAATTTGGGGTATCATATTTCAATGAAAATATCCATTTTGACCGCTATCGAATGCAATTTAACGATGTTTTTGCGTGACATTGGCATGCCATTTCAGAAAAGTCCGATTTTTTGGTCAAAATACCTATGTTAGAATAATGCTATATATAAATCTAATATATATCCTAAGTCGCGCTTTCGTGACGTGATAAACGCAATTTGAATTTCGGCAATTGGCCCAGTAGAACGGGAGATATAGAACTGTCCCCCCTTTTTTTCTCGCAGTGTACATTTATTTGAAATGAATGTGGCATAGCTATCATAAGCCATACATTTGGGAACGTTCTTCCATGGGAAAAAGCTTAGGTACGTATTTCTGCGAAGTGTCGCTAAACTTATGTTTACGTTTTCCAGACATCGTAATGAAATCAATGACGAAAAATATTAGATTAAGAAAGGAAATCTAGGTTCCTGTCGCAGAGTTCCTTTGATTTTGTTATGAAGTGCTGCATTTGTCCTGTTACCTAGAGATGGAGTACGATTAACTCCATTGGATAGTTCACATATATATTGTTACGAATTTTGTACATATGTAAATAATTTTAATGTAATATGTGAAATTGTATATTTTTTGTATAATATAACATGAAAAGTCTGAAGAACCCGAAGCTGTGCCGGAAAAATAAGATAACAGGGGCAAGTCTACTTGACATGGAGGTGATTGGCTATTTTACTAAGTTGGCAAGATATCGCTAAGGTAGCGATGATTTTTGGCGACTAATTTTTGTTGCGGAATTTGGCGAGAAGTCGCCAAACTAGGGGACCATTTGGTGACATTTTGGGCCGTTTCCTGTACAACTGTAATTGAATAACTGTAATTGATCCCTATATGTAATTGTAACCGTATCCGGCCCTTAGATATAACTTTAAAACCGTATATGCCAGGCAGTAATTTCGAGAAATGGAAGGTACTAGAGATTTCTCAGCGATCGAGCGAAAACTATATAGGACCGGCGAGAGCATCAGCTGTCAGTTGTTTAGTTCAGCGTTGAGTTCGGTGTATTAAGAGATCTCCGTGTGAGCTTCACCTTTTAGATGCGCTTTGCATGGCGCTGTGTTTAACGTTCTTAGTAGCTTGGAGTGTAAGTACTGATTGTACTCTGTGATACTGAGAAGAGCTGTACGAATATTTTTTATAGAATGTTTCAGAATTGTTTCCCTTAGTTATTTAACCTATTATTGAAATTTTTGTTACCTTTTCTGAACTCCTCAACTTCCCCTCGCATTTGCTCTCCAGGATGTAAATTTAAAGTTAAGTGAAATGAGTATTTAAACGGGTGAGACTGAGTTTATTCAGAGCGTTTTCGCTAGCCAGCGCACGTTTCGTTTCTGACCTTGCTGTTAAGCTGATACGCCCGTGGGCTGTTTGGAATAGTCTTCACGCCTGTTAGGTTTGTCGAGTCAACCTAAGTTAGCAGTAACGTATCGGGCTAATCCAGCACTATTGTATTTAGACTTGAATTGATTTGTATAATAACGTTAAGTGCCACTGCAAGTTGTCGATGTTATTGTAACACACGAAGTACGTGCCTTTTCTGTTCATAGTGTGAAATAATAAAGGGTTATTTTCACCCTTGTTCTGTGTTAGTATTACTTCACGCCTGTGCGAGAATTCGCCAGGTTCATTTGTAGTACAGTCAAGTACCGAAAATCCGCCAACTCCTGAAATCCGCACTGCCTCTCAAAATATAAACACTGAATTTATAGGTTCCAGAAACCGCAGAATGGAGAAGGAAATACCGAAAAAAAAATATTTATCCAATAATGACGTCATAATTACCGAATAATAATGATTCTGTGTTAGTGGCAGAAAAAAACATCTTAGCCCAGAAGAGGTTTTTAGTGTGGATGATGTGTTCAGATGAGAAGTGAGAAAATATCTTTTGATGAACGTTTGGAACATGAGGAAAAATACCTAAAATATTTAGAACAACAGAGCTGTGTTACAGAGCTAGAGATTATGACCCTATAGAATTTACAAAAAAAATAAAAATAAAAACCCTTTACGCTAGAGCACCCTAAAGTTTTAAAACAAACCTCTATCAGAAAACTGCTTGAAACAGGTAAAAAAAATGAAATACTTTATGCTTTATTAGTATTCCTTATCTTTACACGTCTCCATTGTTTATGTCCTTACTGCTTTAAAATATTCCTGTAATCACTAATATAAATTAATAATATATACATATGTATATAATAATTTAATGCATATAATAAAGTAATGTAATAATGTATATTATTGTACATAATAATTTAAGTAAATGTGTCAGGACTGAGTGTTCGGTGCATATTCTTGGCAAACATCTTCGTGAACTCCTTAAATCCTGATCTGGAACAGGGAACTGAATGCAGCTATGATCTGTGGTAGAATACTGTGATTAAGTTGGAGAATAACTGCACTTGAAAGGGATTTAAAATCCTCTTTTATTAAATCACTATTATGTACAACCACTTCCCAACTCGGGAGGGATACAGAAAGTAAAGACCACATTTGGGTCTAAAATGAACAATCAGATAAATTTAAACTAAAGCTAAATAGAAATTAAACAGTCGTCACTCACAGAGCTATAACGCGAGGTTGGCCTCTAACTAAATGGTGCGTAGCAAGATTTACTAATACTGACGCACTTGGAATTATTTTAATAAGCAATCACGTAAAAGCGCTATGGCTTAGAATTTAAAGACTAACTAGTCAGGATAACGTCGAATAGCGTGACCGTGATCTGAGCCTAAAAGCTCTCTCACACTGAGAGGTTTCTACCTTTCGTTTAAATAGTCGTTGGCTCCACTTCAAATTAGCATAAAGCTGAAAACGCGCGCTTCTTTTAACGGGAAGTTGAAAATGAGAAGGGATAGAAAGATTTAAATTAAAATAAAACTTTGTTAGTTTAACTAAAACCTACAAATGTATCTAATATGCCTTATTTATTTTGCGCTTTTAGTCTGAATATTATGATTTGGCTTTTCTGTCCTGAAATCCGCAAAATCCTAAAATCCACACAACCTCTGGTCCCAAGCATTGCGGATTTCTGGACTTCTACTGTATCTACATTAGTTTATGTGGACAAGGGGAGACAGATCTTATACTGTAAAGTATTTCTTTTTGTAAAAATTAATTTTATCAAGCTGTTATCGGTTCTGTGTGCATTCGATCCATTACGAACCCGTACGCACTCAACAATATTCATATATTTCACATATTTCAGAAATGCCCGGAGAACAGTGTGAAAACGATATGTCCTCCAAAAAACGGATAACTGGTAGGCTTGTTTAGAAAGCGAAAGAATAGGTTCTAATAGGCTATTTTCCTTTCTATTCTGTAGAGAAAAATTCTAGAATGTCATTTTTCTTTATATATTTTCACGTGTGTCCTTACAGCGCAACACGTTTCTTCTTGTAGACTGATGCAAGGGCGGACTTTTTGCAAATACAATGTACGTCCAGAAAGTAAGTTCCGTTTGGTAATAAAAGTAAATTGTGTACAGCTACAGAAAAGTTATTTATTGCACAAAATTCAACAACTCTTAAACTACTTTTCCACATAACTGCCGAAATATTGCAGGCATTTGTCATAGCGTGGCACAAGTTTTTGTATACCTTCTTCATAGAAATTTGCCGCCTGTGTCTTCAACCAGTTGGAAACAGTTTCTTTCAGCTCGTCGTCATTGTTAAAGTGTTGACCGCCAAGGAAAGACTTAAGATGTAAGAACAGATGAAAGTCGCTAGGAGCGAGGTCAGGGCTGTACGGAGGATGGTCAAACACGTCCCAGCCAAATCCCTGTAGGAGGTTTTTCGTCACATTTGCAGTGTGTGGTCGTGCGTTGTCGTGAAGAAAAACAACACCTTTTGACAGCAATCCTCGGCGCTTATTCTGAATTGCACGGCGCAATTTCCGAAGTGTCTCGCAATAAGCATCTGCTCTGATTGTTTGACCACGCGGTAAGAAATTAATGAGTAAGATGCCTTTCCAGTCCCAGAACACTGTGCACATCATTTTTCGAGGTGTCAAGATTTGCTTCGGCTTAACCTTTGCTGGGGATGAAGTGTGCCTCCATTCCATTGATTGCCGCTTACTTTCAGGGGTGTCGTAAGAAACCCAAGTTTCATCTCCTGTGACTATCTGTGTCAGAAATTCTTCACCGCTTTCAGCATAACGGGTCAAAAACTGAAGTGCACTACCCATCCGTTTTGTTTTGTGTTGCTCAGTAAGAATCTTTGGTACCCAACGTGAGCAAAGTTTACGAAATTTCAGTTTTTCGGTAACAATTTCATGCATTAGTGATCGTGAAATTTGGGGAAATTCCATAGCGAGAGCACTAATTGTAAACCTTCGGTTTTCATGGATCTTGTCATCAATCGCGTGAACCAGTTCTTCTGTAACCAAAGATGGACGCCCACTTCGTTCTTCATCGTGCGCATCACTACGTCCGTCATTGAACTTTCGGACCCATCTTCTCACCATTGAATCACTCATCGCTTTTGGTCCGTAAACATCGCAAATTTGCCGATAAATTTCACTAGGTTTCACTTTCCTCGCATTCAGAAAACGAATCACAGATCTGATTTCACAAGCGGCGGGATTTTCAATCAACACCGACATTGTAAACAAGCACAACAAAGCGTACGTGACTGACAGCGATCTCCAAATGGCGCGCGTTTCTTCTCCTTGATACAGAGCGTCTACTGCGCATGTGCGGAACTGCGATCGCAGAGCTGCAGCGGAGATAAATTGAAACGGAACTTACTTTCTGGACGTGCCTCGTACCTTTTATTACAAAATCCTTTATATACAAAACAATTAACCACAACCCGTAACATCGAGGAGGGATTGGAATGGACGTTTCCTGAATGTTCAAAAGTGACGATGCCCAGTTAGTGCAAATCATCCGGGAGAAGAGGGGAAATGAAATCTTCGACCCATGTACCGTCGACAATTCTATTCAATTAAATGATCCAAAATATGACCTATTAGCAACGGTGCATTTCCTTTTCTGTGCATAACCAATAATCATCTGTACTTTTCAGCTGTGCCTACTGGCGTTGTGTGTTGAATTATAAATGCATCGTACCTTGCTATGCATGTGCAGAATGTAGAAACTACTGTCAGTGTTAATTTGGCTCCTGTTTCTTTTTTGGTTCTTTATTTATTGAACATGAATGCATTTTTTGGCCAATCATCTCGGAAGAATAATTTTAGACCATTTATCAAACACACATACTCGACTTACAATTATGTGGTTTCCGCTTTTTCCTTTCGAATGATAGTTTACAAGCCCTTCGTTTCATATTAAGTACTTGGAATTGTTATGCATAATGTAAGGAAGGATGTTCCTGTGAGTTTTCAAGCAGTGGATTGACTAAGATGATTGTTTTTCATACATTATACATTTATTTTCATTGTTTGCGAATCTTCAGATTGTAATCGTATTTCGAGTAAAACGTTGATATTTTATTCTCATACATCGCTGAAAATGTCTTATCCCTTTTCTGTAATTAGAAAGATGACTTTTATAATTACAAAAATGAACACGAAATAAAAATTGTTTCTGACTGACAAATTTTTTAATAAAAGCTTAAGATTTGCACTGTATCCTTTCTTCCGACCCAATGACCTTCAACCCGCCTTTCACGAAGACTTTTAATGAAGATATCTATTTCCGTCGTTTAAAATTCTGTTTCTAGATCTTTGTTTGTGTTGATGTACTCCTTAGCTTTCGAATTACGGAAAACGGTTTTTATAGAGTTGTGGGGTTTTACTTATTTAATTCTAAAGTTCTAACTTAGCACCCCACGAACACTAACAAGCGAATAATCGCTTAAGTGTGTGAACAAAACACGTAAGACTTAAAGAGGGTTTACAACCCTTTATTTTTCAGTATATTTACAATCAGTTCTTACTTGGAACTTTACACAAGCCTCCACTCGGGCTTGAACTTAAAATAATAATAATTTGAACTAAACTAACTTAACTAAGCTATTTGAAAGGTATAGTCGAAGCTATCAGAGATCTAACTAGTTGGCATCATTAGCAGAGTCATTAGGATTTTTGTAGTAGAAGTAGTTTTTAGTCTTTGTAGAGTCATTAGAAAAAATGAGCTGTGAAAAATCAGCAATATACGCCCCGAATGTGCTGCCGTTACACCACGAAGGTATGCTGGAAGGAGGGAGAAAATGCCTATAACTTACATACATAAAAAAGTTTAATGCATTGGCTATCGTGTAAGAAAGAATGGACAGATCGACGGGAGTGTTTGCACCTTCCTTGTCTCGCCGTCGAGCGGAGAAGAAGGAATGTTGTGCTCATGTCATTGATGGATTGCGCGCAATACCAGAAACCCTAGCGTAAGAATTAGAAGTCCGTTTCACTTGCGCCAGCGTTCGAAGATATCTGTAGAGCTGGGGAATCGTAGCAAGGCTCCTATTTCTTCAATCACAGTTGCCTACACTACAGGTGTACGCGGCTCCAATGGTAATGCACGCTGAATAAACGAATGACCCGATATTGCTCTTTCAAATGAATCTCGATTCTATCTGCGACATCACGATAATCGCTTGCAAGGTCTATCCGAGTCTGGCGGCACCGCCGTTATAGATGTCATGCCCCTTGCATCATGCATTTTTATACTAATCTGTCATCTATGGATTTATCGTTTAGGGTGCCTTTGGATTTTATCCCGCGGTCAGCTGATACGCATTGTCGGCATATTCAGCAGCCACTGTTACATGTCTGAAGTTTGTTATCTTTCTTTATATTGATGGCTTCTGACAGCTATGTTTCAACTGGACAATGTGGGACCGCCCATTGCGTAATACCTGTTGCAGCGCTTAATAGTTCTTCATTTCCAACCAAGTCGCACTGTTAACCTTGATTCGCCCATTTGACAGATATTTTGCCCATTGAACATATCTGATTGATGACTGACAAATAATTGGTCCAGCATACACCACCTGAAAATATACCAAACGAACTTTGAGAACGTATGGAAACAGGATGGATCAACATATCCGAAGCACGTACCGAAAGCTTCTGTCTTTCAGATGATGAGGCGTGTTGACGTACTGTTACCAGTTATGAAGAATGAACAAAATACTGGCTAAATAAATTAGTTTCACAAGTCGAAAGGGACTGTAATTTTAATTATTCACATTTGTATCTCATATTATTTGTTTGATAAATATGATTTTGGTATGTCTTAATAGTATTGCATTGCGGAGCAGCAATGTAATTATTAAGAATTGTTGCAGATGTTAAAAATTTAAAAGCTCTTCCTTTAAGGCCAAAGGAAAAGAGTGAACTAATTAAACAATTATTTTGTTCGAGGTATGGTTTTAACGAAGTATATTGTGATTGTATGGTTTAACATATAACGTTTTTTTTGTAAAGAGCCTTTCTGAGTGATATGTAATCAGTGTTTAAATTCAAGAATTTCGTAATATACTTCCTGAGGCATTGTGACACAGCAATGTTTTAGGCTACACAGGTTTGTTATATTAATTAGGTTTAAGTTGCTTGGAAAACACTAACGATTTGAAAAACGCACCAAGAAATCTTAATTGCTATTTACTGTGTCCTATGTTTTTGTTGGTACTGTAACATTACTAAGCACACATTTCGTTCAGACTTCAGCTTAGTTTGTCGAAATAACAATAGAAATTACTATGCATCGAAAAAAGGAAAAATATTTTACTCATCATTAACAATTTTTTAAAATTCTGTTTTAAACATTTATGGATAAGTTTTGAATCTAGATGCGCTTATATTGTGCATAGGCCCGGTGGCGCAGTGGCTAGCGCGTCGTGCAGCACCACAACTGGTCTGGGGTTTGATTATGGGGCTGGGCAAGGTTGACTCAGCCTTTCATCCCTTGAGGGGGTCGATAAAATGAATTCCAAGTTCACTTGAATAAACACCGGGGATCCTGCGACCCACTTGTCCAAGCAAAGATGCACAAGCATCCCGGAGCCCACTGTCTAGAAAGCAGATATGAGGGCACTGCCGGCCATGGCCCTCTAAGGGTTGCTTGGGCCGCTGAGTTTTTAGTTAAAACTGTGTATTAGGAAATTATTATTACTTAGGATCACTTAGGATTATTTCTTAGTTTGCTACAAAATTATATTTACTAGGTTAAAGTTACAGAGGATCCTAATTGAAATAAGCAGAGCTGGATTAACCATTATACAATATAAGCACGTTCTTAAGGCAACAAGGAAAGGGGGCACCATAAAAAAGTCCTTATCAGGAAAAGATTCACCAAAATATTTCCCTTGCCGGTTTTATGATGCAATGCATGGGGCAGCGAAGCTAAACCGACAGAGAGAAGAAGCGAAGAAAAAAACTGGCGTAAACATATGGGGGCGGGCATCAAAATCTTGTAAGTGGTTAGGGCCTCTAATAATTTTAATCCGGCCTTGGAAATAAGTATATGTTGCTCTTACAAAGTATCTTGGGGAGAGCTGAAGTTAAATAAACTAAATGCTGCGAAATTCTGCCTCAGACTTACTGCGTACCACGCAGAAATTGCATCAGTTAAAAAAATTATTTAAAGTTTAGCATCAATAGATTTATGTGCATAAAATATGAATATCATGCAACTCGGCTAGTGTCAGAAAGGTAAGACAGTTACGAGATTTTCCTGTTCATTATGGTTCTAGACTACGCCCATAGTAAATTCCTTCACTTGCTAAACGATTGCAATGCTGTGTTCTAAAACACAAAAATTATGAGAAAAAAGAAAAATGAAATAATTTGTGGATGAATTATTACGTTATCTTATTATGTCTCGTATACTTGGGGAGCATAAACTAACTAGAAACTAACATAACAGACTGTGTAGGATTCCCTCAGTCTTAAGTAAGACAAAGTCCAGAGAAAGGGAGTAAAGAACTCTTTATTAGCTCACTTATTCACAAATGTCACCGACTCGTGCTTACAAAAGCCAACACTTTTGGCTTAACTAAAAAGGTTATGAGTAATATAAAATTAAATGGAATTAAGTTAGCTTAGCGTTTTTCACAAGTTACTTAACGCGCAGGCGGGCTCTGACTCGGAAAAAGTCGGCGTAAACAAGCCTAATGTGGCCTTCAGGCAGGCAGATTACGCTCTCCTCAATTCACCTTCCTTTAAATACTAAGTGATTTCTACCTCATTTGAATACACGCGTACTAACTCATTTACATTCTGGCAAGAAAGCGTGAGCTGAAAGTAAGAGCGATGGGAAAGGTTGCTTCAAAATAAAATTAACTGTTAAATAATTTAAATAAATCCCCACAATCTTCATATGCTTCGACACTTGAGTTATATGTCGTTTTTGATCTCTATGAGTTAATACAAGTAGCAAATCGATCATTTCACAGCAAGATAATCATTTAGCTCCTGCTGGTTCTAAAACAGATCGCGATGATATTGTTGGTTCCTTGCAAAGCATTCTGCATCAACATATGAATTTGACTTCGAAATTTGTTTAGCAAATTCTGAGGCAGCTATGTTTCTACTTAATTAAAGTAAATCAGATGCAGCAGTTTTATCCAAGGACTAAAAAAATGGATAAGATTTATTTTACCATAATCAACTCAGCGTATATGTGAATCGAATTCGGCTAATGGTTTATCGTCATTAATTGTTCCATGGATGTGCAAGCAAGGATATTTTAGTGCATTCAATAAAAAGCCCTTTTATTATTCTGTAAATAGTGAAATTACAAGCCATGCCACTAGGATAAGACAAACTATCTGGCTCACGATTTAGTAGTTAATAATTTATAAAATAAAATAGATGAAGAATAAAAGTATGAAAACATATTTTAAAAATTTTGATGTGGACACTATATGACTTCCTTGTAAAGCCTATAAAATTATACACATTTTTATCTGCACTTCATTTAAACTAATTTCCTCGAATTTCATTAGACATATATTTCTAATTGAATTAATTCAGTTCTAACTTCGCGGCAAGCCAAAAATACATAAAAAATCAAAATGTATTCATTAAAAATTGTAAAATACAGAAAAACATAAAACGCTAAATACAGTTAAAAAGAAATCTTTAGAATTAAAATTAGAGTTTCTTCTCAAAAACAAGCAATTCGGCCAGCGGGCAGGAAGATAGATTTTTCGGTGCACAAAACTGAAAGTTCATTTTGGGTCATATTTGGCGAAACAACACTGAATTTGGTACACAAACTGATTTGCTTCGTTATTCTACTATGAGTTTCAAATGTAAGCAAATGGTGGCTTCGTTAGGCTTAGTAACCCCTTAAACAACTTTTAAATTGTTGATAATTCTACAACTATTGCATGGAAATTAAGGAAATTAAGTAAAGGCATATTTACTCGGAATATAAGAACAACATATTCAATCGCTTTTAAAGCCAAAAATGCACAGTTTACCAAAACAGAAGAATAAGAAACTGATGTCACCGAGCCGGGTAACAGAGTGGGTGTATATGTATATATATTTATATACTTTTGGTGCAACTGATTGCAATAAAAAAGGTAGGCGCAGAACTACATGTTATAGCAGTCCCATGTACAAAATTTAAACGTTCTGAGGCTACTTGTTTTGGAGTTATGAGAGATACGTACGTATGTAGGTACATACAGACGTCACGAATCTCTTCTCTCTGTCTAATCCATTTTAAATGCATTTTACAATCCTTTTTGGGAAAAGATTCTTTTATTCTGTACGTATGTACAGTTGCGCCAAAGTCAAGACCTTCGCCCTGGATTTACCTTTCGAAGTTGGATATCCAGACCTCAACGGCGGCGTGGACCCCACAGTCTCTGCCCGGCTTTATACGTAGCCTCAGCAAGGACAAAAACGTTGAAACTTAATACAAATGAAAAATTGCTGGACACCTTTGCCTCAGAGCAGCACTCCCTCAGCATCAGATAAATTCGTCTTGGTGCCTTGCCTTACTCCGTCAGTCCCCGTCACTGGAACTCTGAGGGTCAAACCCCCATCGAGAAGGTCGTAAATCTACGTGCTATATAGCTCCATCACAGCCAGAGGAACAGATACGACAGCACCAGTACGGTCCCTGCCAAGCCTGTACCAACCTGAGAATAAACTCGGGCTCTAGTCCTGTGAAGTCAAATTATATACCCCCGTGGTTGAGACTGCCTAAGTACAGATCCTAGTCAGTACCTCCCAGGAATTCTCCTGAGTCAACCCCCGGGGGGGTTCCGTATGTACAGATGTCACGCAAAAACATCGTTCAAATGGATTCGAAAGCAATCAAAATGGATATTTTCGTTGAAATACGATACTCGAAATTTTTCGCTATTACAATACTTCCTTTACTTCGTAAAAGGAAGTAAAAAATGAGAGAAACCAAAAACCGGTTTGGACGTAAATTTCTATTGCTATGGTGTTACGAATCACTGGGAGTCGAAACGAAATAATATTTTAGTTTTTAATTGTAATTTTGGAAATATCTGCCGGTTAATCAACTAGAACTTTACATTTTCCCACGTTATCTGCATGAACGATATTGTTGCGTTTATACGGGTTCGTAGATTTGAGAGTATCCGATGAAAACACGATGCAGAACAATAAAAAGCACAATTTATTTACAAGAATCACTATTTACAGCACAGTTCCAAAATTACCTTTAAAAGCGTCAAAAATCTACAATAAATACGCTGAAACAATCAGCAACACAGCTTCAGGCTGTAACTGTAAATGTAGCTTCACGGCAACACTAAACTTATAATAAACACCGTGGAACAATCACCACTACACTGTCAAGCTATACTGTAAAGGTAGCTTCACGGCAAAGCACTATCTCGATCGCTTTCCGTTCACAAAACTCTCGCGTAGCTTAGCACTCACTACTGTAAAGATAGCTTCACGGCAAAGCACTATCTCGATCGCTTTCCGTTCACAAAACTCTCGCGTAGCTTAGCACTCACAGTAAACAGCTATTCTCACAATTAATCACAATTAATCACACACTGCCGGCTCTCAGAAACGCAAGGGTTTATATAGCGTTTCATTAGGTTCCACAGGTTTCGAGAAATATTTCGACAGGAAATTATTCTAGAAGCTTCCCGACTGGACCATGGGATATCGCCGATTTGGTCGCCAAATGGGCGATAAAGTCGCCAATCTGGCAACCCTACCATACACTATTTTATGGCAACCCTAGTGCTATGCCGGAAAGCTTACATACAGGCGCAACCGCCGAATTTTTCGCAACAATATAAATAATTTTCTTATTGGTTAATCCTGCAGTCCATATCCTTTTGAAATCGTTCTGCTTCTGATGTAAATTCCTTTTTAAAAAAATATGGTTTACTGGTAATAATAGTTTACTGCTAAATTACACAAATTTTGAGCAAGTGGACATACTAAATTTGTTCCCATTCACTTGTTTCGATGGAAGTTTTTCTCTTTAGTTAGCGTTACTGACATTCATTTGCAAAGTTTTTTCATCAGTTTACACAGAAAATGGTTCATACACTAGTCAAGGATTCCGACATGGACGTTCAAATCACATAGCATAATAACTAATCATTTACAAGTGTTATTGCGTGCAAAGCTTCCGCCGATAAGTATAAGAAGCAAAAAATGCACTTGAACATTATTTGTATTGCCACTGATTACAGCTTGGGGTTTTTCTAATGGTCCATCATTTTTGGGAGTAAATGTTCTGACAAGAAAAACTGATAACTTAAAAGTTTCTTCTCTTTTTTTTTTTTTTTTTTTTTGTAGGTAGTCGAATTACAGAGTGTTAAAAATTAATTTCAGTATTCTGAAAGCTGCTATATTACACCACAAAGTATCCGAAATGGAGGACAAGAATATTGTTATTAACAGTCAAGCACATTTGGTGAGGTATCATCATCATCAACATCATAAGTGTAAAAGATTACACTTAAAAGGTGACTTAAAAGGTCTTACAACAGTTATGAATTCAACAGAATATAACCTGAGTTTGAATTTAATTATAACGAAAAACAGTTTCACTATTTTCCAGTAAAAAATCTGATGTATATACCATATGATTTCCTTGTACGGAATATCAAATTATACGCATTTTTTTCTGCCTTTCATTTAAACTTATTTCCTCGAATTTCATTAGAGATATATTTATCATTCAATTAATTCAGTTCTCACTTCGCGGCAAGGCAAAAATACACTGCTGGCCACCGAAAGACAAGATATATCATAACAAAATTTATTTAGTAGATAACATGTTGACCAAGTCTCAAATGATTAAATTCTGATTCACTTCTGTGAAGTGTGGTTCCTTCCAGAATCAGTAGCCAGAGTAGCCGCCATTGTTGGAGATCACCGCTTCCACACGCCTCGCCATTCATTCAAAGAGACTTTGGATGTGTTTTTGGGGCAGACCAAGCAGCTTCCACACGTTGCTAAAGTTGATCTGTTGTGGCAACTTCGGATGTAATCTGGGTCAATCGTTCAGCAACCATGGAGCGCATGTTTTCTATCGGGGAAAGATCCGGAGAGTGATACGGCCAGGGAAGCAATTCAATCTAGCGTTTGACGAAGAACCCTTGGACAATGCGTGCCACGCGTGGTCGCGCATTATCCTGTTGAAATAGGGCTGTGGGCAAGCCCTGAAGATAAGAAAGGACACCTCGGAAATGTAGCGCTGACTGTTTAAAGTACCGGCAATGCGTACTAGAGGAGTGCGAGAGTGATATCCAATACCGCCCCATACCATAATACTCGGTGCAGGACCATTACGGCGGGGCATAACGCAACTGTTCAGCATCCTCTCTCCAAGGTGTCTCTAGACTCGAATCCGACCATCGTGGTGTTGCAGACAGAAGCGTGACTCGTCAGTAAAGACAATTTCATTCCATTTTGCAGTCCGCATCCTTCTTTCATCCCACCATTGGCGGCTGAGACGTCTGTGGTTCTGTGTCAAGGGTAGACGAAGCAATGGACGTCTTGCGGACAGACCACTCTGCTGCAGACGGCGTCTAATGGTACGCGCAGACACTGGATGATGCGTTATAGATTGAACGTGCTGTGCTATGGTTCGTGATGTGATTGAGCGATCCGTCAGTGCCATGCGCACAATATTCCTGTCATCACGTGAAGTGGTGCACTGAGGTGGATGCGATCGAACATGTCGGTCCGTCGTACCCTCCTGCATCCAACGGTCACATATCCGCATTACAGTTGTTTGGTTTCGTCCAACACGACTACCGATTTCCCTGAAAGATAATCCACACTCTCGATAGGCCATTATCCTTCCTCTGTCGAACTCGGATACTTGATCAAACGATGATCGCTGTTTACTACTAGGCATAATTGATCGTTTTTTTTTGAAAAAACTGCAAGAAAAACACAATTGCCGAACTTGAAATCTTCGAAAACTCCAAGCCTTAAGTAGCGTTTCGAAGTGGTGCCACAGGCGCGCGTGATGTTCGTCTGCGCTGAAATTCTAATCATTTGCATATCTCACCTCCGCTAATGCATGTTGTAAATTTCATGTTATTTGCATGCTTCCTTCAGGGTGTTGCATTTACGGTGGCCATCAGTGTACCTAAAAACGCAAAATAAAAATTGGAAGATATAGAAAAACATAAAACACCAAATACAGTTAAAACAATTAAAAAAAATTTTTTACGATTAAAATTACAGTTTCTACTAAAAAACAAACAATTTCGCCAGCTGGCAAGACGGCAGATTTTCCGATGCCGAAAACTAAAAGTTTCCTTTCGGTCCCACTCGGCAAAGAGACACTGAAGGTGCGGAAAGACGTAAAGACGTAATTCACTATTCTGCTAAGCTTCAAATGTAAACAAATATGGCTGCTATTGTAAAAAAAAAGGTTTAGCCGCACGTAGACAACTTTTAAAGTGTTGATAATTCTGGAACTATTTCATGCAGATTAACTAATGGCAAAAAATCTTAACCGAAAGATATGCATAGCACAATTTAATCATTTTTGCAAAAAAAATACATAATAAGAACATAATTCAATCATTTCTAAAGCAAAAAATGCACAATTTACCAATATATAAGAATAAAAAATCTGAGCTCACCGAGCGGTGTAACAGAGTGGATATATATATATATATATATTTACATACTTTTAGTGCGGCCGATTGCAACCAAAATAGAAAGTGCACAATCGCATGTTACAGGAGTCCTATATGCAAAATTTCAATGTTCTGAGGCTACTCGTTCTTGAGTTATACGAGATACATACGTACGTACATAGATACATACAAACGCTACGAAAAAATCTATTCTGAATCCATTTTAAATCAGTTTCGGTTCGTTTGGAGAAAAATCATGTTATGGCTGTTAAAATCAGTAATTCGTTTGGACAAATATCGTTCAAATATGATATACGGAATTTTTCGTGATTACAATACTTCCTTTACTTCGTACAAGGAAGTAAAAATGGTCTGGGCTCAAATATTTCTTCCTAAGAAACTATGCACAAACTGTTATCCAGTTCAATGTGCTGAACCTCTTACTATTATAAGAAATTACGGTGTATACTAGATTATTAGGCATCGTACTTTAGTACAGAGCACTGTAACATTTATGAGGTCGCGCAAGCCCCAATCGCGAGATACCCCGCATTCCAACGAGCCGCCAAATCGTTGACTAATTTTTCAATATAATAAACGTACACTGTATCTTAAAGCAAAGGATTCATGACAGTTCAAGTAAGATGGACTTTCAAACCGTCTCATGCCATGCTGTATATTTTTGGATCATATTTGCTTCAAAAACTAAGATTATTTATAGATTAGAATGAAGCCCTTCGAGAAGGTGTAAAATCCCTATTTCACTGATTATGGAGCCTGTTGCGTTCATATACACTTTTATTTCGTTATTCAACATACAGCGGTTCTAAATATAAACATATCCTCATATACTTTTTACTCTGTTGCCAGATACCAAAGTTCAATGAAACTCCGGCGCGTAGGAAAATCGTGACTTACGTCACGAGCAGCACTGTCTGTCAAGAAGCCGGGACAGAGCCTAACGCCAAGCAGATTGTTGCATTTTTCGTATGACTGTGATTTTACGACTCACCATGCTTCTCCTTCCCAGACTGCAAACACCGAAAAGCGCTTTGTGGCTTCTGAGCAAATAATAATGGTTATGTTAGATTATTTGAACAGGCCAAAGCACATGGAACCTATCTGCCTAACGGGAAGGATGCCTTCGTGGAGGATTTTATAAGGAAACTGCCTAGTATTCACGTAACACAAGGGGAAATGCACAGAAACCAATGCAGCTCGTTTGTGCAGGTTCGAAACCAAGTCAAACTATCAATATTTAGCGGTTTTAACCACACAGTCACCGGTGGGGAAATAACAACGAAGACCGACAGCTGCTGAAACGAAGCTACTTCACTCATATTATGAGAGCTTTCTGTGTGTGCGAGCATTTTTAACACAATTTTTAACATATTCGAATTTTTAATCAATTACTTCCTTGTACGTAGTAAAGGAAGTATTGTAAGCACGAAAAATTCCGGGTACCATATTTCAACGAAAGTATCCATTTTGACCGCTATCGAATGTAATTTAACAAAGTTTTTTACTCGACATCATCTGCACGCAAAGACAGAATAAAGGACTTTATTTCTCGAAAGGAATTAACTGATGTAAAATGGATTCAGAAGGGAGTTTTCATGATGTCTGTACGTACGTACGTAGGCTTGTATGTATTGCGCATAACTCAAAAACAAGTAGGCTCAGAATGTTAAAATTTTGTATATAGGACTGCTATAACATATAGATGTGCACCTCCCTTTTGGGCTGCAATCGGTCGCAACAAAGGTGTGCAATATATA